>KV423946.1:37351-183869 GCA_001632435.1 Calocera cornea HHB12733
GGAGCGCGTCGAGGTGCTTCCCTGGGGATTTTGGCTCTGCGCTTGCTGTTGCGGGCGGGCGGGGAGGGCGGAGCGCTGCGGTCGCGGTCGGTTCGGACGGCGGGGGTGGGGGCGGGGGCCCGGCTGCCTCCTTCCTGGTACCCGAGCGCTGGCCGACCCACGCCTTGAGCTCCTGCCAGAAATCGCGTTTCTCCCCGCTCTCAGGTTGCGAGACCGGCGGTTCTGACACGTCTACGTCCACGGCGGCGGCGGCGGAGAGCACAGCGCGCTGGCGGTCCCACTGTGGCGGGGTCGGGAGGGGCGCGGGTGCCCCTGAACTGCCTGAACTGGAAGGGGCGAAGGTACTGAGGTCGGCGAGGGCTGTGAGCTCCGGGAGGGTGCGAGGTTGGGCGCGGGGGGGAGAGGGCGACGGTGCGGGCTGGAGCAGCTCCCGAAGCTCCAGGGCCATGTCCTGGCGGGTCAGACGCCGGTTCGCTTCTCCTTCTCCAACCGCAGCGGTAGCCGCAGCGGCAGACGCCTTCCTCTTCTTCTTCCACACCCTTTTCTTCCTCCTCCACGGCCTAAACGCCTCCGGCAGCTCGCGCGGCAGGGCCTCCGGGTAGCGCTCGAGCGTGTGCTGGACTTGCGCTTGGGCGGCGGCGGCTTGCTGGGCTAGGACGTGGGTGACCCACTGCTTGCGGTCGGCGCGGGCGAGGGCGCGGGCGGGGGCTGTTGGGGCGGGGACGGTCGGGGGTGGGGGTGTGGGAGAGTGGAAGGAGGAGGGGGAGAAGGGGGGGAGGGGGAGGGAGGCGGGGTGGAGTGAGGAAGTGGAGGAGGGGAGTTGGGATAGGGAAGTGGGAGTGGGAGTGGGAGTGGGAGTAGAGGTGTGCCGGTGGAATGTTGATGCGAGGGCGGGTGCGGGGGCGAGTGTGAGGGTGCTCGAGGAGGGGATGGGGAGCGGGCGGGAGGGGGAGGGCTGGTGCGCGCCGGGTTGGGCAGGATGGCGTGGTCGTGTGCGCGGATCCTCTGCATCGCCCGTGCTCCGAGCCGTGCTCCCGGACGACTCCCCCGGGCGCTCCCTCTGTGCCTCGCCGTAAGCCCAAGCGAGCATGGCCTCGGACGAGCTGTGCCTGCGGGCGGCTGCTGGGTGTGCTGGGTGCCGGGTTCTGGGTGGGCGGGTGCGGAGGGGTGGGAGGATGGAGGCGGGGACGGGGTTGGGGTTGGCGTTGGCTGCGCATCGGAGGGCAGCGCGGGCGAGGGTGCTCATGCCCCTCTCGGAGAAAAGCGCGGGTGGGCAGCCTGCCTGGACGAGGAGGGCAACGGACAACGGCGGCCAGTGGGCACGCAAATGCCTCCGGGTCACCGTGGACCCTGGGTCGGCCGGGAGCGAGGGAATGTCCGGCGAGGCGAGGGACCGAGGGACCGCCCGCCGCACCATACACGCACACTCCCACTCCCCGGTACCGCACCCATCTCTTCTTCCTCGGACAAGGCACGGGCGCGAATCGCACCCGCACACACACCACCCATCATCCTCCTACCCTCCCGCCACCGCCGCCGATACTCTCCCCGACATAAAAGGACCCTTCACCTGGACCGGCTTGTCCTGTCCTGTCCTGCCCTGCCCTGCCCTGTCACTCTCACCTGCCAGACCACCAGCCCAACCAGGCAGCATGCCCATCACCATGGCCGACTATTGGCAGGCGACAGTCACCACCCCGGTCAACATCGCCGTAATCAAGTGCGCCGCACCCTTCCCCCTCCCATCCCCCCCCTTCCCGCACCCTACTGACCCCAAGCAGGTACTGGGGCAAACGCTCCGTCGCGCTCAACCTGCCCACCAACGCCTCCCTCAGCGTCACTCTGCACCAGGACCAGCTGTGCACCACCACCACCGCGCAGTGCTCCAAGGAGTTTGCCAGCGACCGCCTCTGGCTCAACGGAAAGGAGGAGGTCATCAAGCCCGGGGGAAGGACGGATACGTGCATCCAGGAGATGAAGAAGCTGCGCAAGGCGTACGAGGACAAGTACGAGGATCCCCACCCGGTGTGTCTCCTTCGCGGAGGGAGATGAAGCATGCTGACACGCACAGGCGTCGGAATGGCATGTCCACTTGTGCTCGTTCAACAACTTCCCCACCGCCGCAGGCCTCGCGTCGTCTGCATCGGGGTACGCAGCGCTGGTGCACTGCCTCGCGACCGTCTACCGGCTGCCGAATACATCCACCGAGCTGTCGCTCATTGCGCGCCAAGGCTCCGGCTCCGCCTGCCGCTCCCTCTTCGGCGGGTTCGTCGCGTGGGACATGGGCGTAAACGAGGACGGGAGCGACAGCAAGGCGCGGCAGGTGGCGAGCGAGGACCACTGGGACGACATCAACGCTGTGATCTGCGTTGTCTCCGACGAGAAGAAGGGCACGTCGTCCACCTCGGGCATGCAGCGCACCGTCGAGACGTCCCCGCTCATCCAGGAGCGCATCCGGCTCGTCCCCGCGCGGATGGCGGAGATGGAGCGGGCGATCGCCGCGCAGGACTTTGACGCCTTTGCGCAGCTGACGATGAAGGACAGCAACAACTTCCACGCGGTGTGCCTGGACACGTCCCCGCCGATCTTCTACATGAACGACGTCTCCCGCGCGCTCGTCGCCCTCGTGCACGAGTTCAACCGCGTCAGCATCCTCCAGAAGCGCGGGCACCGCGCCGCGTACACGTTCGACGCGGGCCCGAACGCGGTCATCTACTGCCTCCGCCGCAACGTCAAGGACATCGTGAACATGGTCATGCACTATTTTCCGCAGGCGGAGCCGTTCAAGGACACGTACAAGGTGTTCTACGGGAAGGACACGCCCGGGCAGATGCCCCTGCCAAAGGAGTTCAACGAGGCCGTCGCGAAGAGGTGGGAGGTCGGCGCGGTGCGCGGGCTGATACATACCAAGGTTGGGCCCGGGCCCAGGGTGCTCGACGTCGAGCAGAGCCTGCTCACGCCCGAGGGGATGCCAAAGTCGCTGGCGGAGGAGAAGAAATGAATGTCGGCCGAGTTGTGTGATCACTTAGACTCGTTGTATACCCATTGCAACAAGATTGGTTTACCAAAGATCCGTCGCACTCGCGCTTTTATAGGCGCTGGGTACTTCTTGGCCACGCGCCCGTTGAAAAAAATGGAAAGAAAGGTTTTTTTTTCCGAACAATGATGTTCCCGAGTGATAGCCCGCGTGTGGTCGCGCTTTCGCCGACCCTACGCGGAGGCATCCGAGCTTCTGCGGGTCCATTCGTCCTCCTGGAAAAATAGCCTCCGTCTCATTGCAGCCCAACCAGGTCAGTATTCAGCTCGCCGTCGACCTCCCATCCCCGACGTTCCGGACGACATTTCCTCTCATCCCCCTTTCTTGTGAGTCCTTTACCTTACCAACCCGCCGTCCTCCCGGGGGGAAGCGAAGAGCGAGCCCGGGGAGGGTGGATGGGGTGGATGGCCCTGTGAGGCAGCGGATGGACGCTGACGAGGGTGCTGTAGAACGGACTAGTGAAACTATGGCTGATCGCGGAACTGGCACTGGCGGCGGCGACAGGGGCAGGGGCGGCTTTGGCCGTGGCGGGCGCGGGCGCGGCGGCCCCCGTGGGCGTGGTGGCCGTGGTGGCCGCGGCGGGCGCAAGGACGAGGAGAAGGAGTGGTGCGTGCCTTTCTCTGCTTGACCCGTGCGAGCGAGGGCTGAGCTGCTGTCCAGGGTCCCCGTCACCAAGCTGGGCCGCCTTGTCAAGGACGGCAAGATCAAGTCGATCGAGGAGATCTACCTGTACTCGCTGCCGATCAAGGAGTACCAGATCGTCGACATCTTCCTCCCCCGCCTCAAGGACGAAGTGATGAAGATCATGCCCGTGCAGAAGCAGACGCGTGCCGGCCAGCGCACCCGCTTCAAGGCCTTCGTCGCGATCGGCGACTTTGACGGCCACGTCGGGCTCGGTGTCAAGTGCGCAAAGGAGGTCGCCACCGCCATCCGGGGTGCGATCATCCTTGCTAAGCTGTCCGTCATCCCCGTGCGGAGAGGGTACTGGGGCGCCCATCTCGGTGAGCCCCACACCGTGCCCAGCAAGGTCTCCGGCAAGGTCGGCTCTGTCATGTGCCGTCTTATTCCCGCGCCCCGTGGTACCGGTATCGTCGCTGCGCCAGCGAGCAAGCGTATCCTGCAGCTTGCGGGTGTCCAGGACGTGTACACGCAGTCCAAGGGTTCCACCGCGACGATGGGTAACTTCCTGAAGGCGACGTTCGCTGCCGTAAGTACTCGCTGTATCCATGACATTGTCCTTCGGCTAAAATCGGCGTTTCACAGATCACGAAGACCTACGCATTCATCACCCCCGACCTCTGGCCCGAGTCGCAGCTCACCAAGACGCCGTTTGACATGCACTCCGCGCACTTGCAGCTCACTGCCAAGCGTGCGGACTATTAGGCGGTTCGTGTTTTCCTTGCTTCCTGTTGTAGTGCACACATTTGCGTTTGGGCGGCGGCGGAGCGATTATGTAACAGGCCATGTTATATGTCGCTGTTCAAAATATGATTGCCAGATTATTTCGGCACCCGCGCGTTGTTGCTGTGTGGTAATTCTCGTCATCCCTTGCCAGCGAGAGCTTGTCTGGCTATAATTGGCCTCGTGGCGTACGATGCCGTCGGAGAAGGTTGCGCAGCTGCGGGAGCAAGGCCCAGCCCAGGTCGCCGCCTCGCGGTCGCCGAGAACATCATCACAGGCTTACGGGCTCACCGGGCGGGCGCATCAGAGGATCAGCGGATAAAAGTACACCGCCGCGCGCGTCAGACAACGGTAGTTTTCTTAGAACTTGGCGGCGGTGGACCTGTCGATAGTGAGAAAAAGCAGCTGGCAAGGCCACAAGGACAATTGGGCCCCTGGGTGCGGGACACACACAGAAGCGGGCGGGCGGGTTCCCAGTCGCACGCGACGGTGTGTGGCCCCGGAAGCTGGAAGTGGTTCTGGGGTGATCCATAGGGACATGAATAATCTATTATTTTGGTATGCAGCCAGCGGAGGGGGTCGACCCTGAGCGGGAGCATCTGGCGCTCGTCAATTGGACGGGACGGCCGGGGACCCGCCCTCGAATAAGGACCCGCTCCTGAGAACGCGGGTCGGCTACGGAAGCCAACCAGTCCACCAAGCACACACGCGGGCACAACCGTCCACTCAATTCACCGCCCACACACACCGTCGTCCAAGGCCATACCCGCCGTTAACAGTCATCCTGCGCGACGACGACCACCACAGACGACACCCCGACACGCTCGACGCTCTCGTCCACTCCCCCACTATATCCTAGCTCACTTGGCGACGACACGCGAGCGACGCGTCCGCCTCGCGCAACCCTAACAGGGTCAACGAGCGCGTCCCACCCGCCCACACAGACATGGCTGCGACCGTACACCCCGCCTCGGCGCTGGGCGACCCCAACGCCGCCATCAACCCTGCTGGACAGCCGTGCTTTGGGTGCGGGAACGCCATAGATGCGGACCAGCACGGGCTCGTAATCGCCCTCAGGTAAGTGGAATATATGCTCGGGCCTGAGACATGCGCTTACTCTGTCGCGAAGGGACTCGTTATGGCATATGGACTGGTAGACTATATTCCTCGCGTCCCCCGCCTAACGTTACTGATGTTGTAAAACAGCTTTGTTTGCTCAACATGCAAGAAGAAAGTCCACGTATGTCTGCATTCACGGCGGTTGGAGCACAGCTGACCCGCTTCGCAGCCCGACATGACCCTTCTGATCCTTGCGGACGGCTCGCCAGTCTGCATGGACTGCACGTACCAGTGCGCGGCCTGCAGCCTGCCCATCCAGGACGAGGCCGTAATGACGGGCGACCTGACGTACCACTCGGGGTGCTTCAAGTGTCAGCAGTGCCAGAAGAAGATCGAGGACCTCGTGTTCGCCAAGACGAACCACGGCATATACTGCATGCCGTGCCACAACGAGAAGGCGGCGCGTAGCCGGAGAGCGATGGAGAGAAGGAAGAGCAGAAGAAAGAAGGAGCGCGCGGAGGGAGAGGTGCGTCGGCCCGTTTCGGGCTGTTGCGGCGACGCGCTGACGAGACAATACAGTCGCCTGTGCCCTCATTACCTCCGGCGAAACCGGGGTCTGACAAGACTGTAAACCCAGCCATGCCTACGCCAACGTCGTCCAAGGCCGAATCGATCAACGGATTCCCACCGCCTTCCCCTGTGTTGCGCGACCCGAACACGAGCGGGAGCAGCAACCTCCCCGCCACGTCGCCGGTGTCGACGCACTTCTACACGCCGAACACAACACCCTTCCTCGACTCATCCACCGAGTTCCCCAGCGCGAAAAGGGCAAGCTTCAGCGTGCAGCCTGGGCAGACAGAAGCTGACGCTCTGCGCGCGCGGAGGCCGAACTACCCCCCGCCCGCGCCCCCGGCAAGGACTCCATCGCCCGCTGCACCGCTGTTCGTCTCCACGAGCTCGTACGACGAGCTGCGGGCACCATCACCGCGGACTACGTCTCCGCTACCTTCACCGACGGGCCTGGGCTTCAATCTCCCACAAGGCGGCCGTTCACTGCAGCCTCCCTCGCACGGCAGTGGTATAGCGAGCCATCCTAACCGCAGATCAGCGATGATGAACGGATTCCTTATGTCAGACCCGAGCGACCTTCACAGGCGCAGTTTCCTAGCAGAGGGACCGTCGCCTCCGCCATCGAACCGCTCCCTGTCGCCTCAGCCACCGTCACACCGTAGCTCGCCGTCACCTTCCTCTTTCCACTCGGCGAACCCCTCGCCAGAAGGTGCTCGCAGTCCGAGCCCGAGTTTGCTCTCCCACGATGCATATTCGTTCCCTCCCACGCATATGCGGAGCAAGAGCCGAGACCCCAGCCCCGCACGCGCCTCCTCATCAAGGCAGAGCAGCATGGACATCCCGCCCACCCCGCCGCCAAAGGAGTGGAAAGGCCGGCACCGGACTGCGGAGATGAACGGCGTTGTGGGGCTGGGGATGAGCATGGACCTGGGCGAGGATGTTATTGTGATCGACTCGGAGATGCGGGAACCGCCTGAGGGCGACTATCCGGAGGACTTGACGAGGGAGAGCATGGATGAGGGAGATGACCGGGTGGATGAGTCGGAGCGTACGCCTGACGTTAGGCAAGATGTGTCGAGCACCCTGGACGCATCTGCCAATGAAGAAGGAGAGGACGACCAGCCGACGACTCTGGCCGCGCCTGCCCTTCCACCGATGCGCTTCTCACTGTACGGCACAGACTTCAGCGACATCCTCTCGCGCGTTGCGCACAGCGATTCGGAGAAGAACCTTGCGGACCTGGCGACCCTCGTTTCTCCAGGGTCGTCCCTGCAGGTCGAGCAGCAGCCGGCGAGCGCACCCGCGGGCGGGAGAGGGTTCAACGACCTGCGGGCACCGGCGAGCAGGGACAGTGGGTCGACCGCCCGGGCGAGCAATGGCGCGAGCCAGGATATCACCCCCACCGGGCTGAGGCACATTGTCACGTCGCCTTCGACAACAAGCATCGCCTCCCTCAACCGGGGCGGGTCGACCTCCGCCCCTGCGATCGCGAGCTCCTTCCTGGATGGATTGCCCCCGGTCGCGCGCAGCCCCTCGCCCCGCATCTCGTTTTCTCACTCGGATATGTCTGCTGGCGATGGTGAGGAGGACGATGTGCTGGGTCCGCTTTCGGCCGTGTCTCTCAACTCGATCACCACCCCGTCCAGCCCGTCTCCCGAGCCGACGCTAAGTGCCGAGGCGGTTTTGCAGAAGCTCAGAGACGCCATCAGGGACGGCGAGAAGCAGGGCGGCCCGGTGAAGCTCGACATGGGCCTGGCGCTGGGCATGCTGGCTGCGATGGAGAGCATGAGCGAGAAGTACAGCACGCTCAAGTCGCAGTACGATGGTATCAAGGTTGGTGGCCTATGCTTTTTTGTGGCTTCGCGGGGTCTGACTGAATGGGTTCTGCAGCGCAAGAGTCAGCATTATGTCAAGGGCCTTAACGTCGCAGGGGCAGAGTACGACCGCGAGCTCACGCACCGGATGGAGGTCGAAGCTGAGGTCACTCGCCTGCGTGTAAAGGTTTCCGATCAAGCAGCGAAGTTGACCATGCTGGAGGGTCCTGAGAGGTCGACGAAACGCCTCAATGAGCACGGACGAATGCTCAAGGAAGAGGTGGACAACCTGCAGCAGAGAGTCAGCAAGCTCAAGGTCGAGCGGGACGTCGTTATCGCTGAGGTCGAGGAGCTGGCTGTTTCGAAGTCGTCAGTGGCTTTCTTGATCTGATGGTACATCAAATCTGATCTTCGTCCAGAACTGCGTCAAACCTTGAGCCGCCATCATCGAATGGTGATGCGCTGTCATTGCGTGCCAGTAACTCCCTGAGCCAACGGCTTGAGGAGGTCAAGGCGGACTATTCGCGTGATCTTGAATACATGCAGCAGCAGCGAGAGCGGCTGGCGCATGAGGTTCAAGAGCTGCAAGATGCTCGCCAACAGTATCAGGAGGAAGCTACATCATTGCAGGCGAGGAACGAGGAGCTCAGCACGCTCCTTCAGCAAGTCCTAGCTCAGTCAGATGCAAGGGGCGAGGGCAGGTTCACATCTCCTCCGCCGAGGGATACATCTCGTTCGCTGCCGCCTTCGGCATTCGTTAGCCCTACGCCTGGTTCTCGACTACGCCGAACCGATGAGAGCATGGCCAGTGTCACGACCGCTTCAACTTCGACCAACTTGACAAGCTCATTGCTGGGCCACGATGACCGGGACGAGTCCCAGAGGTTCGTCAAAGTCGAGAAGGTCGACCTGCATTCCCAAGAACCACCTACGGCGACCACTACCGGAAGGAGGTTCCGCTGGTACAACAAGTCATCAGGCAACCCTCCGCCAGTGCCATCGGGCAAGGATCGATCTGTGCCTTCTTCGACAACATCGACACCGCCTCTCGTCAATGGCCATGACAGGCCGAATCCTCTTGGAGGGCACAACTTCCAGCAGCACAGTATCCTGCGCTTGACGCGTTGCGAGCATTGTGCTGAGAAGATGTGGGGCTTGCATCTCCGTTGCGTTGAATGCGGAATCGTGTCGCATGCGAGATGCCAGGGTTTCGTAAAGACCCCGTGCCGCCGATCATCCATGGATAGACCCGCTTCAGCCGATTCCACTATCTTCGGGCGCGACCTTGTTGAGCAAGTACGCATAGACGCGAAGGAAAGCCCCAGGCTCATCCCTATCATTGTTGAGAAGTGCATCGATGCACTTGAACAGCGGGGTATGGACTACGAAGGTATATACAGGAAGACCGGTGGTAGTTCTCAGTGCAAGAACATCACCCAGCTATTCGAGAAGGGCAACTACGACACTTTCGACCTCAGCGATCCCCAAGCTTTCAATGACGTGTCGAGCATCACCTCTGTACTGAAGACATGGTTCCGCTCTCTGCCGAACCCACTGTTCACCCATGCACTGCACGACAAGTTTGTCACCGCCGGCGAGAACAACGATCCGGTCATAAGAGCCAACTCCTTGCAAGCTCTCATTGGCCAACTACCACCGGAACACTATGAGACGATCAAATTCCTCATGCTGCATCTGCACCGGGTTACAAACCTGGCTGACGTCAATCGCATGAACTCCCAGAACTTGGGTGTTGTCTTCGGACGTGAGTCGCGTTTATCAATTGCCCAAACGGAACATACTGACCCCTCGCAGCGACACTCATGCGCTCCCAAGATCGATCACGAGAATTCACCGACATGTCCGGTGAGACCCAAACTGTCAGATGGCTGATAGAGAACGCGCCGGTCGTGTTCGCGGATCCGGAGGTTGACGAGTCATGATGCTGCTTTTCCACCCCACCCCTTAGTTATCTCTGCCTTTCGCTATTCCCTCACTTCGGCCGTTATTTCCCAGCTTTCCTCTTTGTATTCCCTGTACGGTGTGCTCGCGAGATACCAGGGTTTCCGTATAACCCGGAAAATGATACCCCTCCGTCCTTTTCCTTTCCTTCATCCTCCTCTGGCTCGGTTCTTATGATGGTTGGTGGTTATACCCCTTACACAGTACCTTATATTCGCCTCAATACTATCTCTTTTACTCGGACAGCATCGCGCCCGTCCTGAGCGGTATGCTCCACCGGTAGGAGAAAGGATATATTTGATTATCGTGCCCTCTATTTGAACAGCTCCATAGGGAAGTATGCATGCGGATCCCTGGGGACCACCTCGCCAGGCTGCATACCCTTCCACTTGCGGACCCTGGGCGGCTGGGGCGGCAGCCTCTGCTTCGCAGCATCAAACAGCTTCTCCTTCTCGCTCAGCTCCTGGAGCGCAACGGTGAGGTCCGGCAGCGTCTCGGGAAGGGGAACGGGCAGCTGGGTCGCTCCGGGCGTCTCCTTCTCCGCCTCGGCGGCCGCTTCGGGCGAGTGGATCGCGGCCAGCACGGGCGTCTGGAGGAGCAGGGAGGTCATCGTCTGCTGGGAGATGGTGGACAGCTGCGGGTAGGCGCGCCGGAAGTCGCGGCGGTGGTACTGCGCGCCGGTCAGACAGCGTTCTGAGTACTAATATGGCATGCAAGAAGGGCGCACGGGGTTCTGAGCGGGGTCGCTCGCCTTCGTCGTGGGCGTGGCGTACTTCTCGGGCCTGCTGCCTGGCTGCGGGTAGCGGTTCAGGCTCGCGATGGGCAGGCCGGAGGAGATGTTCGGGTTGAGCACGGTCGCATCGCCTGGATGACGAGGGCCACATCAGTAAACGCTGTATTTGTGGCGTGTCAGTGATACAGAGAACTTACGAAAGCGCTTCCAGAAGCCGTGCGGGGCGAGGTGGTACTTTGTGGGGTCGGCAAAGTGCTTGGCCGCCATTGCCTTGACCGGGGACGAGGGTGGAGAGGTGAGGGACTCCAGGTGAGCGGAATGACGGGCAGGCCAGGGTGGCGTTGTTCAGTTTGCGCCACCCTGGTTGCTAGTGCACGCTGCGGCACCCTTGGCCCGCCTTGTTCCTTGTGCGTTGTGCTTCTGTATGGACTGACCGGTCGCCCGCTCTCCTCTGCTCGACTGGCACCACGCCTGCCCGTGCTCAACATATACCCTGTCCGCCCTCCTCTGATCTCGTCCTCCCCTCTTCAAGGAGCAAGATGACCTCCGTCTCGTCCAACCCGTCGCACATCCTCATCGCCCGGTCCGCCCGCTCGCCCACAGGTCCATCCCTTTCCAGCCCAACGGAGAACCACACGCCCGCGATGGGCGTCTTCCCCCACCCGCACGGGCCACGGCGCTCCGTCTCCTCCCCCAGCTGGGCGAACGTCGAGGACAGCGGGAGCGGCACGGAGGCGGACACGTATGAGCATGTGCACCATAGCGAGAGCGGGATGGACGATGGCGAGGAGATCGAGGTCGATTCGACGTTCAGGAGGGACAATGAATGGCCGGGCACTGTCAGGATCAACGTGGAGAACACTACATTCTGGTATGTTACCCTACATTCCCCGGCCAGTCGGTTCTGAATCGTGATGTGCAGGGCACACAAGGACGTCCTCATCTTCGCCTCGCCCTTCTTCGCAGCAGCACTCTCGGGCAACTGGGCAGAAACAGGCCGCCCAGCCTCCCTCTCCAGCTCCGTGATAACCGTCACGCGCTCCTCCACACCCCCACGTCTCCCCTCCCCTTCCCGCCTGCCGATCCCTGAGACCGACCCGGCCTCCCCGGACGTAGCCTTCTCCCCCGTGGCCTCCCCTTCCCCGTCAATGTTCCCCGCAGACCTGGAAGCGGAAGGCGAGTCGGACGACCAGAGCGCCTCCCCTTCCCCGAGCAGCCAGGGCCCGCCCCCTCCCTCCCCGCCGCCGCAGACGACACTGCACTTCCTCTCGCCCGGTCAGTGCTCAGAGTGTGCCTCCCCCCTCCCCGATAGCATCTCGCCGCTCGGCAGTGGCTCCTCGGAGGACGAGGCGGACCCGTCGGTACATCGCGCCGCCTCGCTGCGTGCGCTGAGCTCTGGCCCGCCTAGGAGGTCGGCGAATCAGGAAAGAGAACAGGAGAAGCGGTGCAGCAAGAAGGGGCGGAATGTGCGTGTGAGCTGGGACGGGAGGGCGGGCAGGAGGAGCAGGGGCCGCGTGAGCGGGATCGCCGAGGCGGTCATTGACCTCAAGGAGGAGCGGGCGAGCGCGTTCCATGATTTCCTGAAGTTTGTATATCCTCAGTGAGTGCTTGCATTCGATTTAAGGGAAATGCAGCTGATAATGAGCCAGTTTGGAATGCACGATCACATGGAACAACGTGGAGAACCTGTATGCGCCATTCGCCTCCCCGCCTCAGTCCGCGCTAACATATGCCTAGCATGCACCTCTCCCAGAAACTCATCTCCCCGAACTTGCAGGCCGCCTGCCTCTCGTTCCTCCTCTCCCACGCAGCGGGCAAGCCAATCAAGGCCCTGCGCATCGCGGAGCTGTACGAGGAGGAGGAGCTGTACCGCGAGGCGAGCCGGTTCGTGCTGGACAACCTGAGCGGGTGGTACGTGTCTTCCTTTGGATGGGGGCGGTTGAGACTGAGTGTGAAACAGGCCGGACTCGGAGCTCAAGACGCTCTCAAGGGAGACGCTGCTCAAGCTCGAGAAGCGGCGCACGTGGTTCTTGGAGCGGCTGCTCAAGCTGGGCGTCACACCTATAGCGAAGGACTACACCTGCGTACGCTCACATTCCAAAGCCAAAAGTGCGCCTGATGTTGATCGGAACGTGCAGTGCTCGAGCTGCCCGGAACCGACGACCTGTGCGCGCCTGCTCGAGGAGAAATGGAGACAAGGCTACCTCTCCCTGTTGCGCTTCGGCCCGCCCCAGCCGAGCATGGTCTTCCGCTACCTGCGGCAGCTGGAGCTCTCCCCGCCGCTCACACTGACGCACCTGAGCTGCCAGACATGCGCAAAGACGTACATCTCCACCCGTACGTCATGCCTCCCCGATTCATGTCTTCTCCCGCTTACCGTCCCTTTGGTTGGGAAGTGTTCGACCGCATGTTCTCCCTGGGCGTGCGCGGCTCGGGCACGGACACGACCCCGCTTGGTGGGCGCGTGAGCGTCGCGAGTGGGATCGCGGGGCCGAGGCGTCACTTCCTCTACTGCCCGCTGCGGGGCGACCGGGAGTGGAAGCCGAGTGCGTCCAAGGGAGGGGAGGCGCATTCGCGGTAGGCCCGCACCGTCAGGACTCTGCCTTACTCTTGCGTCACGTCACATCACCTCACATCACTAGACATCTCGGGACTTCTTGCATCGTGTATATTATCGGCCGCAGTCGGGCCTCGTTCATGGACATTCATACCCCGACGATCACCTGAGCTAGCCGACGATGGGCGCATTACCGCACGGGCTGCTTGTGGGGAAAGCAGCCGCGATAGCGAACCCTTTGTGCGCCTTCCGGCAGAAGGAGGCGGAGTAGCCGCACTTCTCACCTCCCAATCCAGCCCTCATCCGGCCTCGCCTGCAGCTCAATCACGTAAATCTGTTTGCTGTTGCCTCTCCCCAATTGTCAGGCCGGCCGATTGGCCCGGATATTGCTAAGTATGAGGTGATAATACTATTAATAAGCCGTGGGACCTTCCTGATTCAGCACCGTGCCGCGCCAGGGATTCGGGAGACTTCTTTCGCTTGCATGTCACAGCTTTATATGGGTTGTGGTGCGCTCTGCCGGACGAAGGTGCGGCGGCGGCGACTCTGGGAGGGAGAAACGGTGTTTTGAGCAACTGTGGATTGTCATTGTATTGGAACAGACGATTGTCATAAGAATGGTTACACCCCGCACTGGACGAGGAGGCAACAGCCGCTAGTGCGCCGACTGCCGGCCGGCATGAGCTGGTGGGGTCGGGGCGAGTCAGAAGTCTAATCGGGCCCCCACGTTTCGCTCCGAAAATTGATCCGGGGCCGTCGGCTAGCGGTGTTTGCTTAGGGCCGGCCACCGCTCCAAGGCGTGCCGTATCGCCCACGATAAGTACTCCCGCGCGAGACACGACTCCGCCTCTCAGGACTTGCCCATTTGCACGCCCTCTTGCTGACACCAATCTACCGTCGTCGCCGTCGTCGCCCACATTGCACTCACTCAGCTCAGCTGCTTATCCTCATCACACATATCGCAGTAGCGCCCGCACCCCCCAGCGAAGTTGGCTAGCCATGTCGATCAGTACCAATTTAAATTCGAAACAACACTTTAGTATACGCCCCACGTGAGTCGTCCTTATCCTCGGAGCGCTTCTGCACACCCACTGACCCTGGATGGCATACAGCGACGCTGTTCGCAGCAGCGTCGGAGATGGGGCTCCATCCCAAGCAAGCGACAACCTCCCTGCCGCACTCGCGGTAGCCAAGCTCGAGGGAGCCCCTGGCAACATCTACTACTACTCCACTACCTTCAGCGGAGGTTCCGGGGTGCGTACCGGTTCCTCTTCCCGCATCCGGCAACCACTGCCACTAGGGCCAGCCGTCCTCCCGGCGCGCCCGCTAGTGGCAGTTAGGCCATGCTTCTCCCTTGAGCGCCAATGCTAACTGACCCGCAGTGGCGTTTTTGACGCCCCCAAGGAGAAATGCCCGCCTGACATACGTGTCGGCGGGTCGTCTGGCTGTGTGACAGGCAGCCAGGCGTCGGCCTATACCCGGGCTCCGAACGGCTCAATCAACGCGTTCGGCCTGCCCTCCCCGCCATCTCCCTCTCCCTCTAGCTACTTCCCTACCTCAAAGACCGCGCCGCGCCATGCGATGCCGGTGCAGATCCCGAAGCGTACCATCAACCCGCTCCCCTCGCCGCCCAAGACGCCAAGTCCTGAGGCGACGCGCAACCCACTCCAATCTCGCTCGAAGGTGCTCGACTTCCTCGCTCGTATCTTCCCTCGTTCCGCGATGTCCTTGCTCCCTCACACGAGGGGCGTGAACATCACGAGCTACATGGATGGCCAGAGTGCGGACTGGGACGGGGCTGTGCTTGCGCTCCCTGGAAGGGAACGGGCGCTCTACGTTGACGGTGCGGGCGTCGAGAATGTGCACTTGAAGGAATGGTGCGTTATCGTGCTAGGAGTCCCACAGAATGATGACTAACGCATTACCTGCAGCATCGTCGCCCTACTGGAACTGGCCGACGAGCACCTGCAGTGCACCTCGCTCGTCATCTCCCTCCGCAAGTCTTCGCCCGACTTGGGAGAGGTGCTGCATGCTATCATGTACGTCGGCGGTGTGGTCGTAACCCGTCCACCGTTCCCCACATCAGAGGACAACATCCTCGTGGGGATTAGCCTCTAGTACAGTCCACATAGCATATAAACAGGTGACCTACTGTAGCTGGTCCAAGTCTCGATAAATGCGTTGCTTTCCATCTGATATGTTATTATACTCCATTATGTCTACATTCTATGAACGTTCGCAGCGCGACCCACGTTGTTGCGGGCCATCCATAGTAAAACGTGTGCGTCAATGGCGCGTCCCGGCGCACCGACAACAACCCTGACAATTAGCCCGGTCAGGAGCGGCCAATGCCAATCGATCGGTGCGTGAGGCTCTCACCCTGCACGGCGCCCATAATGGCTCCGTTGACGTCAAAGAGACGGTGCGCTCCCCGCATGTCAATCTGGACTTAGAGCACTCGCAGTGCGCCGATCTGCTCGCACTTGCTCTACTCGCTCGACCCGCATCGCATTCACACTGGGCGGCGAGCCTCTGCAAGCGATCGGCAGAACGCGCGTCGTTGATCCCTCTCCGCCCTGGATCCCATTTTCGCTCCCCGCCTCTTTCGGTCCTTCGACGGCTGCTGCACACCGGCTCCCGCAGCTCTCATCTTCGTACGACGCACTCAGCGCGGCTGCTCGCTGAGGAAGGACGATGTATGCGATAAGGACCCACGAGGCGTTCGGCGCACTCAGGAACGCTGCTGCGTCCGGCTCGCGAGCGCGCATATACCCAGCTGCAGGGACAGCGGTGAGGGCTTGTTCGCGCTTGGACAGCTCCGGGAGATGTAGAGCGAGAGGAGGCACCAGGTACGTGCAGTACTTTGACTTGCTGCAAGGCAGATGCTGACTTTTCATGCAGCGTGGAGAGTGTCCAGCGGTACACGGCGATCTTCTCCTTCTTCCGCTCTCTGCATACATCTCCCGTCGCCGCCCATCCCGCATTCTCAAGCCCGTACACCTCCCCCGCCCGCCCCTTGCTCCCCAGGCAACCAGAGGGAGCATCCCTTTACTTCTCCCGGGGGAAGAAGAAAAAGCCCCGGGCGACCTGGCTGTCCGACCGCGGGGAGAGGGAGGAGTTCCACTCCACGCCGCCGACCGACCCGAGGCCGGCTTTGGCGGAGAAAGAAACGGCTGAGGAGAGCAGCGAGGAGCGGGAGAGCGAGGTCGAGAGCAGTACTGTGATCAACATGCCGCCTCCTGCTCCGCCACCGCCGGCTTCTTCGCCATCGTCTGCATCGACGACTCAAGCATCGCCAGTGGATTCGACTACCCCACAGGCTGCTGGACCGCCCAAGGCTGCCCCATCACCGGCGCAGGCGAAGCCTGTATTTGCGTCTGCTGCCCAGTCCCTCTTCCCTGCCCGACCATCTGTTCCCCTGCAGACAGCTGCAAGTTCTTCGCCCTCGTCGCCAAGCACACCGTCACCTGCAGAACGGCCACCCGCGCCACCGAGTTCTGCCTCACCTACCACGGCGAGCTCGTCAACACCTTATCCCCCGTCTGCGAACACGAAACCTGCATATGCTTCGGCAGCTCAGTCCCTGTTCCCTTCTCGACCGCCCGCAGTACCTCAAACACCTTCGAACACTCCGATCCCACCACCGTCTCCCACGCCAACTCCCCCACCAAACGTCCCTCCATCGCCGACACCAACTTCATCGCCCACAGCTGAACGACCTTCGGTAATAGCGAGTCCACCACCGTCTCCAGTGTCACCTCTCCCTCTCAAACATTCCTCCGTTGAACAAAGCACCACTTTGACCTCCCCACCTAGTACTGGATCGCCTCCAGAATCGTCATCATCATCTTCTGAAGGAGTCACTCCCCCCACGCCACAGGGTGAACCTGCTTATCTGCGGTTCTACCCTCGTCATCTTCGCCAGCTCGCACGCTCACTGCCGCACATCCATCTTCGACCACCCTCCATCGATGACATCCTTAAGGTCACTACTGGCTTCTGGCAACGTCTGTCAGTGCGCTTCAGATGGTTCACCATCCGTAGCTTCCGTCGATTCACCGCAGAAGAGTACGGTACGTTCTTCGGCTGGTTCGTCCTCAGTCAGACCGTCTGGTTGCTTGTCGGCACAACCACCTTCGTCGGTGCCATCGTCTTGACGCTCAATAGCCTGCAGCTGCAGCACTACGTCGCCAAGATGGTCGGTGACTATCTCACGGCTGAGACGGGATGGGATATCACCTACGAATCGGCCACGGTACCGCGATGGGGGGACGCAACTATCTCATTCAAGAACGTCTACGTATCCCAGAAGCCGACGACTACGACTATCACAAAGGAGGACGGGACGACCGAAGAACGCGCTTGGTACATGAGTGTCAATCTTGACATCGACTCGATCGACGTCACCTTGAGCTTGTGGAGGTGGATCGATGGGAAGGGGCTCGTAAAGAATGCCGTGATCAAGGGCGTACGGGGTGTAATAGGTGCGTTGTCTGGGTAACATCCTTGTTACATCCGCTAACAGTTCTGCAGATCGGCGTAACGTCTACTGGGATCCGGAGAAGTTCTACAACCCTGCTGACTTCCGGCACCCCGATTCCCCTGGCTCGTTCGAGCTCGACTCCCTGCGGATCGAAGATGCTCTGGTCACCGTGTACCAGACAAAGCGATTCCGCCCGTTCTTCGTATCTGTCTACAAGGCCGAGATTGGCCGCTTCAGGCGCCAGTGGATGTTCTACGACTTCATCTCGGCGGAGAGCATCGTTGGGCAATTCGACAACTGCCTGTTCAGTGTGCACAAACCGCAGAGCGTGAGCCGGACGAGGGATGCAGCGATGAAGGATGAGGGTTGGAAGCGATTGGTGAGCTCCTTGAACGATGCATCCATGTACGTCCTGACGTATATACAGTCTCGCCTGCGCATCGATGGCGTGAACATCGACCATCTAAAGGCTACACTGTCCACTGAGGACGGACTCTGGTCGTGGATACAGTCTGGGAAGGTCGACGCCGTGCTCGACATCCGTTTCCCGTCACATCCAGACGACGATAACATCGATCTCGGCCAGATCATCAGCAGCATCACTGCTGAGCTCGCTGAACAGCTCGACCGCATCCCTGGGCAACGTGAACTTGCTCGACCCGCTCTGGAGGTTCCTGGCGACCTGGAAGAGTCCGAGGCAGCTATCAGCGAGGACCTGCAGGGTGACACGAAGCAACGCAAGGTCGAGATCGACATTGATCTGCGCTTCCGCGACCTCAAGGCTGCTGTGCCGCTCTGGACTAGCGAGCTGAGCTATGTCAACAACGCGCTTATCCGGCCTATCGTGGCATTCATGAAGTCCGTTTCTCATTCTTGTCGTTGACTTTACTGACGTATATGCAGCGCCAACCGCACTCTTCTGCCCATTCGCTGCCGCATCGTCAAGGACCTCTCTGACTTCGACGGCTCCTGGACGATCTGGGAGACTGGCCTCATGGACGACATCGCCATCAAGACATATGACGCACTCGCGTATCACGTCCAGCACGGCATGAACCGCAACATCAAGGCCGTGAGCCTCTGGAGCCTCCAGATGACTGGAAATGCCGTCCTCGCCGCGTTACGCAACGCTCTGGATCATGCCGGCGAGGGCATGCTGAACCTGCAGAGCCTTCAGGCCCTGCAGGCGTTTGCCATCTGACCGCATCGCCCGCCCGTTGTGGCGACGTTCGATTTCCTTGCGCATACGACACGAAACACAACGCGCCTCATTCATATGCATTCTTACGATCTTCAATGTCAATAGGGTAGTTGTCTGGAAATAACAATGATTGTCTTTCCATTCTTTAACAATGTGTGAACACAAAGAACAGATGCCGCCACATATGCGTCCGTTCTATGTGCTGTTCCTCATGTCAGACGCGTTTGGCGTTACTCACGTCGTTCGCACCTCGCACACCGCTCGTCGCGTTCTCAACTCTACACTGTCATTCCGGCAACTCGTACACTCTGCGGCTATCAATGCTACTATAACCCTGGCAGCTGGAACGCGGCCGATCGCGAGAACGCCGCGTCTTCGACACCTCGCGCGCAACATCAGCAACGATGCCCAAACCGGTGATCTCTGCGATGGCGAGTGGATCGTCTTCGACCTCACTCGGGGCGGCCGGCCCAAGCCGCGCCGGATCATCAACATCGAGTCCGCATCTGCTGCGCTCGATGAACCCGCTATCCGTGACGATCTGGAAGCGGGCGAGCCAAAAGCGCGCTTCTCGGCGGCAGACGCAGGGTCAGGCGCCGGCCTCGGGCGTGCTTCTGTCTACCCGGGGCAGGTTGCGCCCCCCGAGGCGCATACATTCGCCCGTCAGTCACACTTCTCCTTTCCCCACCCCCTCCGACCCTGCCCCAGCCCTTTCCCCCTCTCCTTCCTTCCACCACCATCCCCCCCTTCCCACGCTCTCCCCTCCGCTCTCGTTCGCCCTCCCTCGCTCTGCTCTGCCCTCCCTCCCTCGCTCTCGCCCACAGCGGCCACGCTCGCCGTCCCCGCACGCGGCCCCTCGCCCATCGCTCGCCTCGCCCGCCTCGCCCGTTCGTCCCGTGCCGCTCGTCCAGCGCGCCTCGCCCTCGCCCCCGACCGCTCGCCCCCCGCCGCGCTACGCACCCGGCATGCCACCTCGCCCGACCCCGCACACGCCGGCCCCGCGCCTCATCTCACCATACGCGGCCCCGGCCGCCCCGCTCGCCTCGACGCCCGCGCCCACGGACATCGAGCTCGAGAAGGACCTCGAGGCTGCGTTTCGTTGGGGCTGCCTCGAGTGCGTATGGCGGCTGGGCAGTGGGAAGGGGAAGGTGTTGGAGTGCGGGCGCCGGTATGAGAGCCTGGCGAAGTTGATGCAGGTGCGCCAGTTCCATTCTCTGATATTGACATATGCTGATACCTATGCAGCACATCGCCAAGGCGCACTGTGTGCCCATGCCGGCCGCGACCGAGGCCAAGCGTGGGACGGCATCGCGCCCAACGAAGAACTTCCAATGCAGATGGAGCGGATGCGGCAATGTCAAGTTTGCCACGGCCGACGACCTCTACGGTCACGTCGAAGAGGAGCACGCAGTCGGCCTCCTATATACGCCCTGCGCGTATCCAGGTGCGCATTCCTTCCTTCTCTCTCTACGGCCAACTGCTAACCATCCCCATAGGCTGCCGAAAGAAGGCAAAGGACCTGCCAACTGCCCTCCGGCACATACGCCGTGACCATCTCGACCTCGGCCACGGACGCCCGGCCCCGCCCCCACGGATGCCGCCCACCGCGAACGTCGGCCCGCTCCCAGAGACCGTCATGGCCTGGGAGCTGGGCGTGCAGGCGTTCGCGTCTTCGACCCCCGTCGGCCCTGCGCCGCGTATCCAGGAGGACGGCATCATGGCCTCCGACGACGAGGACCTCTCGGACGACGACGAGGGGAACGAGTCGGACGAGACGGCCCGTCCTCGCTCGACGACTCCCAAGGCGCCGACATCCCCTGCGCCCACGGCCGCACCTACGCCCCAGCTCGAGGCTGCGCACGGGCGCACGATGCCTCGTGCTCCCCATCCGCTCCCTCCCCGCCCCGTCACCGTCGCGAGCACGAGCATGGGCGCCGGCTTCGGCGACCCTTCCACCCATCCTGCCCTGCACTTCGCACGTATCCCCGACGGCTACTGGACGGCGCAGCGGACCGGCCCGACAACCTTGCAATACGCGCAGGAGCAGTACCACGAGCGCAGAGGCGAACGGTCGACTATTCCCACGCCCCCGCCTCGCAGCCGCTCCGGCACCTCTATCGGCATGCCCCGCACGAGCCGCCGTGCCATCGCCGGGGCGTCGAGGCTCCATACGCCGCGTTCGACTCCGGCCAACAGGGCGACCACGAGCTCGCCGGCCACGTCCCCCCTCACCACGCCGCCGTCCTCGGAGCCCAACTCGCCCGCGGCCAAGCGCGCACGCTACCTCAACTGAGGGGCGTCTTCTCATTGCTACAATCTATCTGCTGCTATATCGGTCTGGAAATGGGCCGCGCCATCCATCATCCACACATTGCTACTCGCCACAGCACACCCCGCACCACTGGCTGGATCGCTCGACGATCCCATCTCTCCACCATCTTACGACCACGGGTTAGAGCCGGCAGCTGTCGCCGCCCATCACGCAAGCTTCAAGTTCCGGAATATGTATCAACATTCGGCGATCAGTAGGAAGGAGCATCAATACCGGCCCGGCGTTCACGGATCTCCAATGGGCAGCACGTTCTGCGAGATTCGTGGTGCCGCACATCAGCATCAGTGATCAAATTCCTTCCATCTGATCTCAACCCCCGATACCTGCGCTTCATGCCACCCCACTCAACTGGGGCCGCTCGATCAAGAAAAATCTCCCATCAAAAACGGCAACATCATCACCACCATATCCTTTCATCTTCATCATCACAATTCACCAACATTCCCCATTCTGAATCTCACCCCAACGCAGGCCCCAAGATCCAAGCATAGGCCCATCATTCCCCCGCTTGCCGGTTCACATTTTCTCTTTTTTTCCATTTTCGGCCATCACGCCGCCAACATCAACATTTTCCGCCAATTCCCATCACTTTCAAGAAGATCCCCAAGGAACCGCTTGCCGACCAGGTCACCAACAGGTGAATGGGATGTGCACGCCGTCAGGCTGGTCAATTGTTTCCCGTGCGCTACCGAAGCACATTGTTCATGTATATAGATTACATACTCATCCCAATCACAATGGTGTTGCCGCCCATTTTGTGATCATTATGCTTTGAGGAACCTCAGAGTTGCGCTCAAGAACCGTGGTTGGTTATCCTACGCTTGGCGCCGAGCAAGCGCAGCTGATATGGTTGTTGAACGATGATTATTATTATTATGTCCTAACCCTAACCCCGCCCAGGTACAGCCGGTCTGTATCCTACAAGAAACCCGCAAAAGAAGTACGGATAAACAAAGAAATGAAATGAAAAGAAGAAGAAGTTGATGTGGTGAAACGTTGCAGAAGAAAGGACCAAGCGCGCGCGGGAGTAGGGCCTGAATGTACTGTACTGTACATTGCAGCACCGCATGGCGCGGAGCGGGAAGTTGAGCAAGCTTAGGCCACCACCCCAGGTCCACAGGCCCGGGGATGCGCAAGCAAGCGAAGCGTGCGCTGGGTGACTGGGTTGTCCTGCAGCGTGGAGCGCGTTGGGAGATGAAGCGCATGGGAGATCAATGCGTGGTGGTGGGGTTGTGTTACCTGCGCGGGGTGGGGGTGTTGATGTGCGATGTGGTGCGATGTTATGCGAGAGCGAGGGACGGAGGGAGCGAGCGAGCGAACAGTTGGGTTGGGTTGGGTTGTGCAGGTGTCCGTAGAAGGGCGGGATGGGGAGGTCGGGGGTTGCTGATGCTTGCGGATGTCTACACTTGACAGTCCGAGCTGCAAGAGGAATTGACGCGCGGGCTGAACGGTGCGGTTTCGGCAAGCTTAGGGCATGAGCAAGCGCTTGCAGGCCCTGGATCTGCAGGCGGGCGCGGCGCCTTAAGAGCATGCACGCTAGGTGCTTGCCATATGAAGCAGAAAGCAGGAATCAGCAGCGCGTACAGTCAGTCCCACAGTGCCGAAAGCGAGCGAGCAAGCTCCAGATCGATGACACCTCCAGAGCGTGAGTCAACGTCCGGGAGTGCAAGTGCGAGATGGCAGGAGCAAACCAGCTGAATGCAATGCAAGATGCTGCGAGAGGGTCGAACCATAGTACCGTACACAGGCGAACCCTAACCCAGACTGAACTAGCTTCGATCGATCAGGATCCAGCGCAGCCGCAGGATAGGATTGACCGCACAGGCCATAAGCTTGAGCCACAAGCCAGAAGCCGTTCGTTGTTCGCTTCCCGCGCACTGGCAGCTAAGAGGGTTGCATATTGCATACATTCGGCGCAGGGCCAGGTCAGGGCCTCGTCTGTGCGCCAGGCGGTATTACGAGATACAGTCACAGTTGTTGTTGCTGTCGTCCGGGTCGTTGCGAAGCTTGTTTGTGCTGGGTAGGTTAGGGCGGGGTTAGGGTGGTGCTGCTTGCTGCTGCTCGCTGCTGCACGTGGGGCGGGGCGGAAGCACAAATGGGGCGTGTGGCAGCTTGAAGCCCTCGCCGGTCGTGAAAGATACAAGCCGCCGCCGGTGCTCTGCTCTGCTCCCTCCTCCCACCTCGCTCCTCGCTCACTGCCCGGACACTGCCCGGCTCCGGGGTGCTGTTGCTGGCCCGCCCGCGCCCGACTCTGATCGCCCGCGCCCTCTGCTGGCCCCCGTCCCGCCCACTCGCCGCCTTTGTCTGGTCCGCCCCCACATGGAATTATAGCACACACACCCACACACAGTGCCCAGCAACCCCGCCCTCCACCAAGCATGGCCCACCCCATCCCCCACCCGCACACCTCCCCGCCCCCACCCGATGGCCCACCAGACCTCGACGCACTCGCATCGCACGTCTACCGCCCGAGGCACCCACTGCCCGCCCGCCCCCGCACGAGCTTGCTGCGCGTGCCATGGCCGGGCGCGAGGGACGGGCTCGCCCCCTCTGCCTCCGGCGCGCCGCGCAAGCAGCATCAGCACCTTACTGTCACGCGCGGCGGGGCGGCGGGAGCGCTAGGCAGCAGGCGGAGCACGGACGTGCGCCATGCGGCTGGTATCAGCATCAGTGGGCTTGCTGGCGGGGACGGGGACCAGAGCGAGAGCGACGACGAGGGCGAGGAGGGCGGCTGGGAGGGCGAGCGGGAGGAGAAGTGGCTCGACCCAAGGTTCGCTTGGGCCGGCAGGGAGAGGCAGCATAAGGCTGCCATGCCCTACCCGCTCAGCTATGGCGAGGCGTTGCTCAACTAGTGCGTTTGGCTCCCTCCTACGCTTCTCCCCCTTGCCTTGCCTTTTATTGTGTTATGCTGGGGAAATCAGCAAACGAGCACCGCTAACGGCCCCCAAGCCAGATCGCCACAGTCGACATAATCCGGCGTGTAAAAGGCAGCGCAACGTACCACCTCTTCGAGCGCACGCAGCAGCCCACAAAATGCCTCGACATCGGCTGCGGCACGGGCACGTGGATAGCGGCGGCGGCGCAGGAGTGGCCCGACTGCGTGTTCGTCGGCGTCGACGCAGCGCCTGTGCAGCCGCGGATCGGGAGGAGGAGCGCGCTGTACGGCCGGGTTAGCTGGGTCAATTGTGATTGGCTGGAGGGGCTGCCGTTCGAGGAGGAGACGTTCGACCATGTCCATTGTTGGTTCGTCTCGTCGGGCGTGCCAGAGACTAAGGTGCGCACAGTCCCACCTCCCGCCTTCCCCTCCTCCCCACTCCCGCAATTAGACTCAAAGCTGACACCCCTCCCCAGTGGTTCGACTTCTTCGAGGAAATAACGCGCGTCATGAAGCCCGGCGCGACGTTCGAGTTCGTCGACGAGGACATCATCTTCCCCGCGCTCACCAAGCCCGCGCCGAGCCCGAGGAGCTCGGTCAACCCCGCGTATGCCGCTGCTGCTGCTGTCGCTGCATCGGCATCCTCGGCGAGCTTCGCTAGCGGGTCGTCGACCGCCGCAGCTGGGAGCACGCCCAGCACGACCGCCCCGAGCGTGGGGGATCATTCCAGCATCAACACCAGCACCGTCGTAGGCCCCGGACCAGGCAGCGCCGAAGCGCTCACGCTCACGCGCGCGAGCGGCTCGGGCAGTTCGGGCAGCCTGGGGCTCAGCCTGAGGCCCACGACGAGCAACGGGACTTCTGGCACCGGCTCGGGCTCGGGGACGGGCACGGCGCGCACGGGCGGGACGGGAGGGCCGTACACGCTTAGTCGGGAGGAGCTGCTGGGCCTGCCGGAGGAGCATGATCATTCGCGTGCGTGCAGCCCCCTCTGCTGCTGCTGCTTCGAGAGGAGGGCTATGCTGATGTGGTTGCGGTTGCGGGTGTTTGGACAGTGATCGAGAAACTGTTCAACGAGGTGTTCCAGGGCCGGGGGATCAACATGGAGCCCACGGGGGGCGTGCAGATGTACATCAATATGTACCTTATGGAGGTGCAGGTGCGTGCTCGGGCAGACTGTGGTGGATGGGTGCTGATTTGGCTTGGTGGTTTGATGGGCATAGTCCAGCCCGCCGTTGGTCTTCCCTGCGCAGGCTTGGGCCGGGAAGGGGGCGCCGAGGATGCCGCGCTACGATACTGGTATGTGTACGCACGGAGTGAATCGGTGCCGTGTTGATCACGATGGTGTAGAGGGTTTGTCCACGCTGCCCAACAACGCCGGGCTGCAGCACCTCTCCCGGCAGGGCTTCCTGCCCAACATGTCCTTCAACACGCAGCACATGATCAGCGTGCAGCACACGGTGGGCCCGCAGGCGCTCGCACACGTCCTCGCGGTGCGCGAACCGATGTGGGACGAGTACTGCCGGCTGCGCGCGAACGAGCACCCGGTGCTCGAGCAGCGGCAGCAGGAGCGGGTCGAGATCCGCCAGCGGCAGCAGGAGCGCGAGGCTGAGCTGCGCGAGGGGCGCCTGCCGCCCTCGATCGACCTCGTGGGCAAGGAGGGCAGCAGCAGCGAGAAGCACCTGCTGATCGAGCACCACCAGAAGGTCGTCGAGCAGGAGAGCTCGCGCGACGCGGCGCGGCTTGCGGAGCTCGACAGGCTCGACCGTGCGAGCCAGGAGGAGAGAATCAAGATCAAGAGCAGGCTCAAGGGGAACATGGAGGACGAGGTTGTCGTCGATCGCGTGCAGCTCGCTGCGGGCGGAATGGCAGACTGGACGGACGTCACCGTCGTCCTTGGGCCGAAGGACCGCTCGAGGGACAGGGAGATCTTTGATATCCTTCTGGATCGATATGAACGGTGTGTTGTCCACAAGGACACCGAGGACCGAGGGGGGAAATGCTGATTGGATGCATTGCTAGGGACATGCGATACCGAACACAGCATACCGACGTGACGGCGCGCTACCTGAACCGGGGCGAGCCGCCGCGCACGCACCTAACGGGCGACGAGCTCGTGCGGGACGAGGCGTGGCGCCGCGGGTTCGAGGAGTACATGGACAGGGGGAACGACGAGGGGCTCGTCTGGCGCAGGATGCGCATGTACACGGCGACCAAGAGCCGCCGACGGCTCGGCACCGCACGCGCCATGCGTATCTGATCCACGACGCCCACCGCCCGCCGCCTGCGTCGCCTCGCCTGTCATTGTGGACCAACGCTCCCCACTAATATCGACGCTACTCGCTCGACTCGTTCCCATTCATTCCCCTCCGGCTCCGCCTATGCCCCAAGCCGCCTATGATCCCCCCCCAGCACAAACGTATACTGACCGCACTAGGATATCCGCATTATCTGTACCATACCCGCATCTTGCATATAGCAGACCGAGAACGCCGTACCTTACTACTGACCCCACCCGACCCCCGGTAATGCATACCCCGCTGGCTTGCGCAGAGTTACTTATAATGTCATTTCGTTTTGCCTACGTGGTTATGTTGTGCTGGCGGCGCCGTCGTCTCCTGGCTGGGGGGGAGGGGCACCCGGTGGTGCTGGTTTTGGGGCGGCTGCAGTCGGCTGGCGCGCGGTGGGAGGCGCTGAGCTCATACGGGGCTGCATGGCTGGGTTGTTCCGCCTGCACGCATGGTCAGAAGTTGCACCGTCCACGAAAATGGAGTCATACCAAGTTCTCCAATGTTGGTATTGCTGGTTGTCGAGAGCAACAATTACGTTGTGATTTGACAACGCCTTGCGGAAAGCGTCCTCCTGTAGCAGCTCGAGGTGATGTAATGCTTGTGGGTATCTAAGTCCCGATATCAGCACCCCGGTTTTCGAGTAAACAAAGCAACGTACGCCAGAAACCGCGCGTACTCCCTCTTCTTCCAATACAGCAGATACTTCAAGTAGTTCACAAACTCCTCCTGCTGGAAGTACCCCCTCTGTGCGAGCGTCTCGAGGTAGAACGGCGACGCGAGCGCCTGGACGAACTCGAGCTCGATCTCGAACCGCGCGCGATTCGATTCCCGCACGGGGTCGACGGGCGGCTCGGGCGGGGCCATGAGGGAGTCTTCTGCGGGTATTGGAGGGGCCTTTGGGTCGGCCATTGAATTATTGTCGAGTGCGGGGACGGCGACAGGTCGAGGTTTATTAGACTGGGCAGTGGCGTAAGGGTCCGCCACCCGATCGGGTTCGGCAGCGGGCTGGCCGTCCCTGTCGAAACGTCCACCATCACCGAGCACCAGCCCTCCCGCAGTGTCTCCTAGTCCACATCTACTATACCCGCTGGGTCGCTGCGATGGCCAAAAACGACTATGCGATGGCGCCGATGGAGGACAGTGAGAACGGGAATGGCCTGCCTCATGACCGGCGCGACTCGCTCGAGCGGCTCGAGGCGGAGCTCGCGTACACGCCGGATGCGCGGAGAGAGGGCGACGAGCGCGATATGCCGCCACGACTTGCAACTGTGGAGCAGAAAAAGTGGCTCTGGATACGGAACGCGATTATCAACACGTGCTTTATCCTGGGCTGGTGAGTTCAGTGGGTCACTTTGTTGAAGCATGCTGACACGAGCGAAGGTACCTGTTCGCAACCATCCTCTCTGTATACAACAAGTGGATGTTCTCTCCGGAACACTTTGGCTTCCCCTTCCCGCTATTCGTGACCACGGTGCACATGATTGTGCAGTGGTGTCTTGCCGCTCTCGTCCGGACACTATTCCCCAACCACATGAAGTCGCCTGGCAGACCGAGTAAGAAGGAGTATGGGTGCGTGCTGCAGTCTGCTTTGCCGGGCGGTGCGCTCATCGAAATATTAGACAGAAGGTGGTGCCTTGTGCTGTGACGACGGGGTTGGACATCGGGCTCTCCAACCTGAGCCTGAAGACCAT
This sequence comes from Calocera cornea HHB12733, assembly GCA_001632435.1. NCBI lineage: Eukaryota > Fungi > Basidiomycota > Dacrymycetes > Dacrymycetales > Dacrymycetaceae > Calocera > Calocera cornea. Next base: position 65,358 of record KV423946.1, read on the forward strand.
AACGCTCTCGTTTTACAGTAAGTACCGTCACTGGTTAGTGTGAAGCCTTCGCTGATTGCCGGTCGTGCGACCCACAGCCATGTGCAAGTCCTCCTCCCTCGGCTTCGTGCTCATCTTCGCCTTCCTCTTCCGGCTCGAGCGGCCCTCCCTCCTCCTCGTCGGCGTCATCCTCATCATCACCGTCGGCGTGCTCCTCATGGTCTTCACCGAGGCGCACTTTGTGCTCGTCGGCGCAATCCTCGTGCTCGCCGCGTCCGCATGTGGCGGGCTGCGGTGGAGCTTGACTCAGCTCCTCCTGCGCAAGCATGACATGGGCCTGGATACCCCAGCCAGCACGCTCTACTGGCTCGCACCCATCATGGCACTCACCTTGCTCATATGCAGCACGGTCCTTGAGGGCCCGTGGGTAATCTTCGCCAGCGAGTTCTTCGAGGGAACACGCGCATTCAAGACACTCTTCTTTGTCATCCTTCCTGGCATGATCGCCTTCCTGATGGTTATGAGCGAGTTCTAGTGAGCCGCTTTGTCCTGATCCGATCGCGAGTGTGTGTTGACCCAAACTTAGCATCATCAAGCGCGCGGGAGTACTACCCATGTCCATCGCGGGTATCTTCAAGGAAGTCAGCACCATCAGCGTTTCAACATGGCTGTTCGGCGATCACCTCACCCCTGTCAACATGACCGGTGTTGGAATTACCATAATCGGTGGGTTATCACGTGCTGCTTCCTCGTATGATCTGACAACAATCGTTGCAGGTATCGCGCTTTTCACGTGGTACAAGTACAAGAAGACGCTCGAGTCGGACGTGAAGCTTGACGAGCATGGCCTGCCGATAGAAGAAGACATCGATGAGCCCGAGGGCCAGGTCCTTCTCCCGGAAGAACAAGACCAGGAGCTCGTGCCCACCGCGCAGTCGCTTGACTCGCTCGACGCCGTGCCCACGTCGCCCCGACAACAACCGTACCGTTCACGCTCCGGCTCGCATGCCTCGGGCGCGGAAGTCTTCGTCAGCGAGGCGGAGCGCGAGGGCAGGCGGTCGATGCAGGCGTGGGCGCACCCGAACGGACTGGGAAGACCGGAGAACTAGAGCATACTGTTGTACTATTATTGGCACGCGCGTCGATTCCATCTGTGGCGATATTTACCTTCGATAATCTGGACTATGGGAACCTGCACGTGCTCCGGCTCGTGATTATCTGGCGAACGATCCTCCTGCGCTGTTCTTCGAGGCTAGCTCGACAAAGGGTGCGGTGAGGAAATGAAGTGCTCGTTGTGTCATCACGACTTCCACGAGATCCTGGGCAGTGTGCACGTCGATAGCGTCATGGTTCCCGCTGATCCGCCAAGGCCATGTCAACTGTATCTCAGTCTACGTTCCGGGCCTCGGCAACGACAGTCTCGGATAAGGGGGTTATGTAATTCGCCTAACAATAATACGGACACCCACTGCATTTGACAACGAGAGATCCGCGCACATCAGATTACGTTTCTTGTCCTCACACGTTTGAGGCGACTCATCACAAGGTGCACAGCCGCTGACTGCACGCATCAAACACCCTGGTCGCGAAGGCCAACGAGCCAGAGCATTCGCCTGAACGACAGCACGCCTTCGTATACACGCAGCTGGCAGTTCTCGCGTGCAGGCGGGGCAAGGCCGCGAGGCGGCGAATCCGTTGTCATATGGACTCTCCCGGAAGTTGAGCAGCATCGCATGTGCGAGGAAGCATTCCCGTATGTCGTTTTTGTTCCGCGACACGCCTCACCGTTGAATGGACATTATTCAACCCATTCCCTTGCCGCCCGAGGATGCTGTCCCCGTCCCGGGTGTGGTACCGCCCATACAGCGCTGTCGGAACACGCATGCAGTGCGCTCCCCGCACGCGGTACATCATTGCGATTGCAAATCCACATATTCGTTCCCCACGTTGTCGACCCACCGCGGACACATGCCCTCTTCGGGTCGTGTAGGAGCCGAACATGGAAGCACCGGTCTAGAATAGCCATGGCCTGGTATATAACCAGCACAATCTTAAGGATCTAAACCTCAGGACAGCGGGCTCTCCTCTCCAACATTGTATCGGTATTCCTTTCTCAACATCAACATGGTCTACTCTCTCCGCGTCATCGCGTTCTTCGCGGCCCTCTTGGCCGGCGTCTCCGCCCACCCTCTGGAAAAGAGGGGGATGGTGACTGTCCCGATCGCAAAAACGACGGTACCGTCGGGTACAACCAGGCTCCTTGGGCACGAGGACCGTGTCCGCGCTGCCGAGTTCGTCGCCGGCCGGTATGGCACGGGCCTCACGGCAACCTCAACCTCAGACGCCGCCTCCGTCAGCGCGACCAACGCCCTGGACACGTACACCATGCAGGTGGCAGTCGGCACCAGCGGGCAGACGTTCAATCTCCTCATCGACACGGGGTCGAGCAATACCTGGGTCGGCGCGGCGACCAAGTACGAGCCGTCGAGCAGCAGCAAGAGCACGGGAGACAGCGTGACCGTCTCGTACGGCTCTGGCGAGTTCTCGGGGAAGGAGTGTACGTTCCCTCTCCCACTGATCGCCTCTTGCTACGGAAGCTGATGGGATCGCAGATACCGACACGGTGGACCTGGGCAACGGGCTCGTCATCACCAAGCAGTCGATCGGGGCCGCGACCAGCTCACAGGGCTTTGAGGGCGTGGATGGGATCATTGGCATCGGCCCTTCGGACCTGACGGAGGACACGGTCAGCCGGACGCAGATCGTGCCGACCGTGACGGACAACCTGTTCTCGCAGGGGACGATCGCCCAGGAGGTGATTGGCATCTACTTTGCGCCCACGACGGAGAATGGCGACGTTAATGGCGAGCTGACGTTCGGCGGGGTGGACACGTCGAAGACGACGAGTGCTATCAACTAGTGAGTCTTGGAGTACTTCGATGCGGAGGTGAACTGACCGGTCTCTAGTGTGCCGATAACCCAGACTTCCCCTGCGAACGCGTACTGGGGCATCGACCAGACGATCAGCTACGGTAACACGCAGCTCCTCGCTTCGGCCGGCATCGTCGACACGGGCACGACGCTCGTCCTCCTTGCGACCGACGCATTCGACGCGTACATGGCTGCGATCCCCGGTTCCGCAGTCGACGAAAACTCTGGCCTGCTCGAGATCCCAGCTGCTGCCGTCAGCAGCCTCCAGACGCTCAACTTCAACATTGGCGGGACGAACTACGCGTTCACGGCGACTGACCAGCTGCTGGACCAGAGCCTGAACACGTTCTACGGCGGGAGCGCCGACGCCTACTACTCTGTTGTTGCGGACTTGGGCAGCCCGAGTGGGCAGGGACTCGATTTCATCAATGGGTATCTCTTCTTGGAGCGCTTTTACTCGGTGTTTGACAGTGAGTGCATTTCGCGATGCTTCGTCGGGGATGTCCGGCTGATCAGGATACGCAGCCACGAATAACCAGGTCGGGTTCGCGACGACCGCCAACTCATAGTGATAGAGCTTGTAGGGGACTAGTGGAGCAGGGTTCGGAAATGAAGCAGCTGTTGCCATAGTAGACTCGGACATTCGGACATTTGTTGCGTCATTGGGCGTAGATACCATCAATATACCAATAGCATCACTCACGTCGATTCCATAGCAGTTGATACAGTTGATACGCGGATTCGCGCGGGGAAGCGAAGTCCGAGTGCGAGAAGGAAAGGTGAGAGACTTCCAAGTCGCTGGCATTCCGGCGGCGTGGCGTAACCCCGCATAGGCGTGCACCGCCACCGGAAGTCGCGGTTCAGCCCGGGTGGGGAGGCGACCCGCGCGTGCACGCATACACGCACGCACACGCCCAAGCGCACGCCACGCTCACGCCCCCGACTTTTATATCAAGGCATGGCCGACAGAGCACAGGCAGGGACGGCCTTCCAAGCGCAGATAATGGAGGACTCGCTCAAGTACGCAGAGGAGGTCAATCCAAACTTGGTACGTCCCCTGGCTGGTCCGTGATGGGATAACTTGCTCATGCGCGAGGCAGTTCTGCTCAATATGCCGGTGAGTGCGCGGTCCCGCGATCCTTTTGGGCGCATATACTGATCGAGGAGCGAAGGATGCCGTTCATCGACCCGTACACGACCACGAATTGCCATCATACGTTCTGCTTTCTATGCATGAAGGAGGCCATCTCTATCGTGCCTCAATGTCCTATGTGCCGCTGTCCAGCGTCTATGAGCTCATTATCACCTGCGCCGATAATAATTCGTCAGGTGCGCCTGCCACCAACGCGATCTCGATATATGCTTACGGGTGCTTAGATGGTTGATGAGCTCTTGGTTGTATGCCCCCACGCACGAGACGGCTGTCCCGCCACCCCGCAACGCTGCCTCAAGGCCTCACACCTACGCGACTCCTGCCAGTACGCGCTCGAGAAGTGCACCGGCCTCGGCTGCTCTGCAACAGTAATGCGCAAGGACATGGCAGAGCACCGCGAGTCGCACTGCTCCGAGGTACTGGTGGAGTGCGAGGCGTGCCACGAGCAGGTGCGCCGCGGGCTACTGCAGCAGCACCAGCAGAGCGAGTGCAAGGGCGCTGAGCTGCCCTGCCCGGCGTGCGAGACGCTCCTCGCGCCTGCGGAGATGAAGGCGCACCTCGCTGCCTGCCCAGACGTGGTCGTCGCCTGCCCGCAATCGGTCTTCGGATGCACGGCCACCCTCCCGCGCTCGGACATGCCCGCGCACACGAATTCCTGTACATACGACTCCCTCAAAGGGTTCTTCGCCCTCTTCGAGCAGCGCATGGACGGCATGCGGCTCGAGAACGAGCAGCTCCGGCGGCGCCTGTTCGACCTCGAGACGAAGCTCGCGCGGAGCGAGGCATCGCAGGCGGAGCTGGAGACGAGCGTCGGGCGCGCCCTCGGCCCGTGGTTCAGGGTCAGCGGGCCCGAGCCGTACCCGCTGGTGTGGGAGGATCATGCGGAATACAGGAACAGCGTGAGCGTGTTCTCGCGCTCGGGGACACCGTACGAGCGGCTCTGGAGCGACGTGGAGATGCCCGCTTCGCCGTTGCATGCGCAGGCGCAGGCCGCGCCGCTCCAGATTCAGCAGGCGATCCTGCCTGGGCAGCTGCAGCCTCAGTCACCGACGGCCGCAATACCTTACGCGCCTGCACCGTACACGTCATACCCGGTCAACATGCCCCCACCATCGCAGTTCCACACTCCCCCGGCACCGACAGTCCCTCCCGTCTCACCCTCATCCGGAGGGCTCACCGCAGCTCTGGCAGCACTGCACGGCGGGCTCATCCGGCTCAGCTCGTACGTCGAGGCCCAGAGCCGGAGGAACGAGATGCGCTTACAGACCGAGTCGCTCACGATCCGCGAGGAGGTGGGCGAGATGCGGAGCATCCTGCACGGCCTGCGGCTGCAGGTGCACTCCTCGCTCACGCGGCCGCAATCAATGCTGCAATCGGCCTCCCGGCTCAGCAGCATGCTCTCCCCGCTGACGAACGGCGAGCAAACGCCCGCGACCGTCCTCCCCGAGAGCCCGACGCGCGCCGACTCTCCCGTGCACGTGCTGGACGCCTCCCGCGGCTCGCTCAGGGAGACGACGATCGGGGAGCCGCGCGACCCGAACGACACGTCGAGCATGACGGTTGTGCGGCCTGAGAGGCCCGACCGGCAGATGTCGCGCTCGGGCTTGGGGCGAGTCACCAAAGGTGTGCATATGCATACGATTAGCAGGGTTGCGGATGGGAAGCTTTAGAAGGTTGGGAGCGCAATGTACTCTACTTGGCATGCATCTTTTGTTTATTCGTATCTAAGACCCGGCAATATGATACCCGCATTCTTGCTCTTTGGTGAAACGGCAAGCCAGGCCAAGTGAGAGCCAACCGTGGCAACGATCATGTCTAGCGTGCAAACAATGCTTGGTTATTCTCAAGCTAGTTTCCAAGCACGTACAGATCTTCGCCCGTGCCCGATCTTCCAGACCTAAACCCAAGCCGGCCCTGTTCCACCAGTCCCAATCCCAATCAGACTCCCAACGTCCCCTGCTCCAGGGGATGCACAAGGCCGCCTCTCTTATCTCGCCGGCGGCATCAGTTCGAAGCACCCTCCGCCCATGCTCTGCACCTCGATATCGATCGCTTTAAGGGTCGCGAAACAGAAATGCAGGAAGGGCGCTGACACATACATGCCCCTGATGGGGTGGGTGATGGGTCCCCGAGCACCGTGTGGGCGTAGGGGACAGGAATAGAAGCCGGTGTAATCTAGGCAACAGTTTGTAGTGACAGGAATAGCGAAGCAATCAATACATTGTCATAACTAGGGGATTGGAAGAGAGCAGGGGACATCGGCCGTGCCGACACGGGCTGTGCACTTTCCTCCCACAGGGGCGGGCAGAAGCGAGGGCTATTGAAGGGGGCCAAACGGGAGTCATGCGGACCGCCCGACCGCCGTGAAAGGCACTCCGTATTCCCGAAGGCAGCCGGGCGGCTCTTGAGTGACCTGGGAGCGCGTGTGCTGCTCAGCTGGGGGATAGGGGACAGGGGGACCACTACGGCTGCGCTGTATGCTCGTGTGCTCTATGTTCAGAGCTGGGACCAAGAAGAGTGTGGAGCAGGCGGTTGCCCCCTCCAGATATCGGCGCACGGGAAGGTGGTAGCTCAGTGATGGAGTCATGGGGGCGTGATGCAAGCCTGGCTGTGCGGCCGTGCCACCGGAATCTCGGATGGAGGAATGGAGAGACCAGTGCAGGAGATCAGGGGCGGCGGACCAGGGCAGCAGGGCAGCTGAGGCGTGGAGCAGGCACGCAACCTGACTCCGGGGTGCTCCCTGCATTCGAGCCAAAGTCAACAGCTGGAAGAGCAACATAATACATACATACGGACGGGTTGGACACGTATTACGTGCGCATGCGCCCGGTGCTGTCCCTTACGCACTCGCGGGCTGCAGTACTAGAGTAGTAGTCAGTAGTAGTACGTTCATCCTCACCCTTGTGAAACCGCGGACTTGTGCAGCTGGAGAAGGGACAGCACACTGCGTACCGGATGCGGAAGGAGATGTGCCTTCGTAAAGTCTCTTCCTATCCGTCTCCTGCTGTCCCTTACCGGAGGAAGATGTGAAGATATGGCACCCCCGATGCGTACTAATACTAAGTTGTTTTAGCAATAAATACGTTCTGTACGCGCAGTGGGGGCGGAAGCCCAGCCCGAAAGGACGGGCGTGGCGCATGGTGGGTTTTCAGGCTCATACATTGCGCAGTAGGGGACGGCGCTGGGCCGGCGGCAAGCTGATACTTCCTTCCTTCGGGACGCACTGAGCGGAAGTTGCCCGGCTGGTTTGCTTTTTTTCTTTTTTCTTTTGGGTCTGGGCTGGGTTGGGCCCTTGCTTTGCTGGAACGACAGACAGAGTCTTGCGAGTCACTCGGATAGCGCAGGCATGTTGAAGCGCGCGAGCGAGCGGAGCGCTGGCAGCGACCCCTTCTTCCCCTGAGTCTTCCTTGTCCACTTCTCGCGCGCGCGGCCGAAACGACGCTGGCGGCCGCTAACTCACTGAGCTGGGCGGCCGCAGCCCACGCTCCGCTCAACAGGCGCGCGCGAGCGAATGCAAACATACAGGAAAGGAACAGGGACAGGAACGGGGAGAGGACGGGGAAGCGAAAGTGAAAACGGAAATGGAAATGGAAATGAACAACTGCTGGAGGCTGGGCGGAGATCCTCGGCGCATCAGCCGACATAGCGCGCATCCCGGGCCTTCGATTCCTGTGCGGCGCTGCGCTCCCCGCTCGAGTTACCGATGGAGGGGATGGGATGGGCTGGGCTGGGCTGGATGGAGGCGCAAGCGAAGCCAGAGGAGGTCACGCCCCCCCGCTGCCTCGTCTTCCACCGGAACCTGCACGAGAGGTGCGCGCGGGGGCGCGGCTCTGAAGCCTGGAAGGCTAGCTATGTAGTGCTCCCCCGTTCGCTGGCATGAGGGCTCGGCTCGGCGATGTGGCGATGGGAGCTGTGCGGGCGCACGGTGCCTCTGAGCGAACTGCGAAGCAGGAATATAGTGCTGCTGCAAAATCTGCTGCGATGGGAAGCGCGGGTGGGCTGTGAAGGAACATCGCGGGCCCGATACGCCAGCAGCGGGCCAGCGAGCTGCGGCGTGCTGGATGAGAGCTAGGGGTCCTACCGGAAGGTGGGAGATGGAAGGTGGGAGACTGGACGATGCGAAGAGGGAAGGAGCGCGAATGGAGGTGTGGGTAGTGTTCTGTATTCCCGGAGGGGCGGGTCGCGGGGGGTATTGGCCCGTGGTCTGTAGCTCGGACGAGGGTACGTCGTCCATCGCCCATGGGCCCTCTAGCATCTAACGATAATAACAGGTCCTACAATGCGCGGTACGGAACATGCACAGTGTTCGCAATGGACAGTGTGTGGCACGGAGCGGTGGACGTCAACACCACCGGCGCTCATGCAGCCGTCCGTCGTTATGTTAATTTGACGACCCCACCGGTCGCAGCCGTGCGTCATATCATCGTCCCCGCTCCAAACGTCCAAAGGCAAAAGGCCAAAAGGCCAAAAGGCAAAAAGGAAGTCTAGACCCTTTCTGCCTCCGCCGCCCTTCCGCGCAGGGGTGCTCCGGGGTCCTGGGAGCGTCCCGTCCTGTCCGGGGAGGACGGGAGCGGAGGGGGAGGCGCGGGACCCGGGAGGCGGGGGTCTAGGGTAGCTGGATTTGGGCGGACGGGGCGCGGGGGTGGGTCTGCTGGGTCTGGCGGCGGCGGGGTCGTAATGATGCGCAGACCGTGTCCGGTGGGGTGTACATGTGTGTGGTGTGGTCAGGCTGGCGGTTGAGCTGGATACTTCGACCGCCAGAGAGGGCAGCCAGCCAGACAGCAGATAGGCGCAGCAGGATGAACGAGCATCAGCATCATCCGCCTCAGCCTGCGAGGAATGGAGGGCCCGTTCAGGCTGAGCAAGGTGGGGGACCCTTAGGGCGACCCGCAGACCACGGACAATGCCTGTAGCGTGCGTGCCCTTGGGTGCGCCTAAGCCCGCGTCGTGCCGTGCCGTGCTCGAGCCCTTCTGGCAGGGTACCTAGGCCTGTGGTCCTGTTCCCCCACTTGCCTTCGCCTCGTCTCGTCTCGTCTCGTGTCGCCCCGCCTAGCTGTCCAAGCGGCCCTCCCCCTCTTACGCATCCCCGTTGAGCCAGACCACCGAGAGTGCGGGGATTGGGATTGGATTGGATTGCTCCCTGCAGTACTAGTGCCAGCGGCCACTCCCGCCCCGGATGTGACCAGCTCGCGCTCGACAAGACAGCCCACACCATACCCACATCCTTTTCCATATCGACCTCGGACGACCACGACCGGGTCTCGTCGGATAGCGACCCTCGACCCTCGACCCTCGACCCTCGCCCGGCTTCCCCGCATAAACCGTCGTCACAGACAGACGCGCTCGAGGGGACAACAACACCGTCGGGCGGCCATTGGCGACAGCGTGACAGCGCGGGTCCCACCTCCTCCTCACCCCCACCAGCAACACCCTGCACCCAACCAACCAGCCCCAATGGCGCTCCCCTCCCCGCCTCGCTCCCCCTCCCCACCCGGCCCATCCGGCCCATCCCTCCCAGCGCCCAGCAGCACCAGACCCCTCTCCGCCTTCTCCCCCCAGCTGCACATCCCCCACCCGCCATCGCCCCTCTCCCACAGCACCGTCAACCCCCTTGACGACCTGTTCGCCCCGGACGGGGGCAAGGGCAAGGAGCGCGCGAGCCCCGCCTTGGCCATGCCTGGCGGGTCGGCGCATATCGTCACCCTGGCAGCGATGGAGGAGCACCTCGTCCAGCGCCGCTCGAGGTCACCGGACCGTTTCGTCTCCCCCATACCGCTGCCAGCAGCCCCAGCAGCAGCAGCCTCGCCCAGCTCAGTAGGGCTCGGCCCGCCCCCCGCCCGCACACCCACAACTGGCTCCTCCCGCCGCCGCCACTCCCCGCGACACAGTGTCGACCGGGGGAACACAAACTCGCTCTCCCACCACCCGCCACTGCCCGTCCCCGCCCTCCCGCTCGGCGCACAGCCGCCAGACCCGCACCACCCCTTCCCCAGCCCGGACCTCTATGCGCCCGTCCCCCCGCCGATCCCCATGCCGCTGCCGGGCCAGCAGCAGCAGCAGCAGCAGCAGATGCGCGAGCTGCTCCAGGCGCCCATCACCCTCCGGCCGTCCCTGCCCGCGCTCAGGAGGCCGCCGTCCCAGACCCTCGCACCCGCACCCCTTGCCGCCCCACCGGCCCTGCCCATCCAGATCGCGCCCATGGTCGGGCCCTTCCCCGCGCTCGCCCCGCCCCCAGCAGCGCACCACGCGCCCCCGCCCTTTGCCCAGCCCATAATCCAGCCCGAAGGCGAGGTGTGCCTCGAGTGCCTCATGCGCGACCGCGAGATGGCAGATGTGGACGTCACCTCCCCCGGCGCGTGGGCACGGGCGAGCGACGTGTGGTATGAGGAGCTTGTGAGGCGGGAGGCGGACGAGCGGTCTGATGAGCGCGAGCGCGACAGGGAAAGGTCGCGTGAGGCGCGGAGCGACGAGGGCCCGGCCAGTGCCAGTGTGAGTGGGGAGGGCAACGTACCGGGGCCTAGGGAGCGCGTGCGCGCTAGGGGCCAGACGGTCCTCACGGAGGGGAACCTCAAGGTGTGGACGAAGATGAACCCCAAGGAGCCGGCTTCGCGCTGGCACGCGCTGCAGGCGTATGTGCGCGCCCAGCGCCTGCTGGCTGAAGCGGAGATCGCGGCGCGCAGGGAGGCCGAGCGCGAGGCGAGGCTGCTCGATCAGCGCGTCAAGACCGAGTTCTCCCAGGTGCTCAAGGAGGACCAGACGGGGCAGGCGAGCGTCGTGTCGAGCCCGGCGCTGAACGGCACGTGGGGCGTGCGCGTCAAGTTGCCGGCAGGTGGGAAGGAGAACGTCGGCATCTGGGGAATGAAGCGGCGCAAGCGGGACGACCTGCCGCAGGGCCAGCATCACTCGCATTCCATGCCGCCGACGATCGTCCCCTCCTCGGCGGCGGAGAAGCACGCCTCGCGCGAGGTCACTCTCCTGCAGAACGGGCTGCTGGTCGAGCACGTCGATCTGCGCAAGACGCGGGAGGCCGAGGAGCGCGAGCTGCTGCGGGAGGAGCGCGCGCTGGAGCGCGAGAAACGCCGGCGCACGCTCAGCAACCGTATCTCTTTCACCGGGCTCGGGCTCGGCCAGCCCCGCACGCCGGGGGTGGGGAAGGGCGAGCGCGCGAGCAGCTACAGCTACACGTACTCGCCTAACGGGCCTGCGGCCGTCGGGGGCGCGCAGCTGGGCGGGTACGCGACGACGCCCTGGCGGGCGAGCGCGAGTGCGTCCCAGCCTACGCTCCATGCGCCCACCAGCCCAGGGGTGAGCTGCACGCCCCCGCACCCGTACGGCTCCCCCTTCCCCACGCGCCCCTACGCGCAGCACCAGCAATCGCCCTCCGCCTCCTCGCGCCGGCTCTCCTCCCCGCTCTCCTCGCCCAACCCGCACCTCCAGCCGAACAACACCCAGCAACAGCGGCGAGAGTCCCCGCGCAGCTCGGGCGAAGTCGCCTCTGGCGTCGGGCTCGGCCTGGGCAGGTTCTCAGCCGGCCCGGGCAGGTTCTGGGGGTTGCCGAACGGCTCCGACTGGAGCCTTGCTGTCCGGGACGGCGTCGGCAGCGGCGCAGCGAGCATGATGGACATGGGGAGCATGGTGGACATGCACATGTCGCTCGAGCGCGAGCGCGAGAAGCAGCAGCAGCAGCAGCTCGCCCTCGCCCAGGACGGCGGGATCGCCACCGGCCCTGGCCCTGGTCCAGTGAGCCCGCGGATGCGCCAGAGCCCGGAACCGATGTCACCGGGAAGCTTTGTCATGGTGGACGAGGCGCGCGCGCGGTCCCTCACGCCCGCGGACGCCTCGTCCCTCGCTACCTCTGGCACGGCGACGACCAAGAAGCGCAAGGGCCTCGGCGGGATCTGGCAGAAGATCCGGCAGAGCACGCAGGGCCGTGCGCGGGAGGTGGACGACCTGCCCCCAGCCGGCGACCCGGAGAAGCGCGCCTCACCCGCCCGGGAGGAGGAGGGGAACCCGCACGAGCACCTGCCCCCGCTCGCCCCGCCCCCGCCGCTCTCCTACCTCGTCAACCGGCGCTCGGCCGAGCGCTCCTCTTCCCTCTCCCGGCCAAGCTCCATCTCCTCCCCCTCGTGCTCCTCCCCGCGCAGCCTCTCCTTCTCCAACCCCGCACTGCCCTTCGCAGAGAGCTATGGCAGCCCCGCTACGGCCCCGACGAGCGTGAGCGTGAGCGTCAGCCTCGACCCGGTCCACGGCGGCGGCGGCGGGGCCGGGAGCAGTCGTATCCCCAGCCCGACGCAGAGCATGCGCAGGCCAAGCGTGGACATCAAGTTCCCCGCGCCGCTCGAGAGCCCGATCATGGAGAGCCCTACACTCGAGCCGGCGCAGAACCTGGAGAACACGCCCAGCCCGAGCAACACCGTCGTGCATAATTCTGCGACGCCTGCGGCCCAGCCTCAGGCTCACGCGGGGCAGGATAGGCCTAGGGCACTCTCGCTCTTCAAGAGCTTGCCGCCGCTCCCGCCTCCGACGGAGGGCCAGCAGCGTCCTGCTCCAGTTGGGGTGCAGTCCGACCCTGTCCCGACGCACCTGGGCCAATCACCTCCGCAAGCGCCGTTCATGCAGCAGCAGCATGGGAGGAGGCAGAGCGTAGGCGGCAATCCGAATGCATCCTGGCCAGTCATCCAAGGGCAGTACTCCCCACCCCAGTACCAGCAAGCGCAACATGGCTACCCCGAGAACTTCCCGGAGTACGCAAACTCCCGTCGCTCGCTTGCGCCTGGTGCCCGGCAGCAAGCCCCTCTGGACCACGCAAACGAGAAGAACCGCAGCCCGAAGAGCCCGACGCGGCCCAAGTTCAACTTTGCCGCCTTCCTGCGGAGAAAGTCGTTCGCCCGCGAGCCCGAGCCGGAGCACGCCCTGGAGCCAGAGTACTTCGTTCCCGAGCCCAATGGCTACCCGTCCTTCGAGCCGCCCCGCTTGCCCTTCACGCCTGCTGCGAACTACGCCTCGGATATGTCCCAGTCACAGTCGTCCCTTTCCTCCCACCGGCCGCCGAGCTCCATCATAGGCTCGATCAACAACCGCACGAGCATGCTCAGCGCAAAGATACCACAGTCGGACGACTTTGTCGCGTACCGATATCCGTCTATGGAGCAGCCCGTTGAGCTGTTCCGCCGATGACATGCACGAATTGAAAGGAAATAATTACGAAAACTTCCGGCTTTACTACCTCAAATGCGAAATCCCCAAGTCGACAAGTCAATACCTTCTCGCACGCATAAACATCTTCTCTGTCTCCCACGAACTGCTCTATCTCGAATCTCTGTTGCGCTGCGAGGCGGCCTTTTGCCGCGCGAACGCCTTCGGACAGGACATTCATTCTCGGACATGTTACCTAGAAGGCGATACAAACTTGACACCATTGATAACCCTTACCTACTATAGTGGAATTGTCATGTCTTCCTCCTTAGTATATCTGCCTTCTCTTCCGTCTGTTCTATACTTCCTATCCCTCTCGCTCTCTCCGTTTCTCCAGTTCGTGATATGTTGCCATTTTAGGGATCCTGATTCGCTCGCTATCGTTATCGCCCGCACGGAGGTCTCGTGGGCTGTATGTAGCAATACTATTGAATTTCCGTCTTCTCTTCACCATGGTTGGTTGCCCATACACTTTTCAGCTCAGGGTACAGCGTCATCCTTCGCCCGTTAGACAGCAACCCTGTCTTGCCCATGCCTAAAGGTGCGCCAGCACTCGCTTGGCAACGTTGATATTCAGGCTCGCAGTGTCCAGGCTAATCAAGATTGACAGCCGCTCATGCCAGACCCCTTCCTTCCCACGTTCATTGTCGATATGGGTCCACAATCTATAGTAAGCTCGAACAGACATATTGCCTGTTCATCAACGTCTAGCCACATGCACATGTTTCGAACCACCTCTACTGAGGCGGGGCAGCATGGCGCTTTCATGTACGCTTGACATGAGGTTACGCTTGCACGGACGACGCCCATGTCGCAACGCAATCACAGTCGCGTCCACTAGCCCGGCCCCTGCGAGCAGGCAGTGGAGATGGGGTCTCGGCGGTATGGGATTTTGGGCGCAAGAAAGGAATGTGGACAATCATCAAGCTCTGGAGATCGCAGCAATTCCGTCGACTTCTGACGAATGTCACTGCATTATGACCGGCCCTCTGCCGACAAGCTGGACCTCTGTTCCACCGTCACGGAGCTACCGTCCTAAGCCGAATAAATGGCACGGCCTCCAAAGAAGCGTCGCATGGCTGTATCGGCACTTATCACTTAGCCCTGCACAGCATCGTCTATATTCGCTTGTATCGTCGTCACTGCGGCGGTGTCCATGTGCTCGCTATGATTGTCATCTCGTGTCGCCTTGCGAACTCTTGCAGGGATAATGAGCCTCCTTCACGCAGAATGCTCTCGGGAACCCAATCAGCCAATGTCTCTAGTTCGCCCTGATCAGTCCAGCCTTGGTTTGTCATTGCAATGCGTTCCTGGCGGGTACTGCCGGCGATGCTCTTCGCACTGGAATCGATTGCGGGGATGGCCGGATATAAGGCTGGACAAACGTCGAAGAGCTTCTTTCGCCGAGTGCTCGCCTTGTACCTGAAGCAGTTCCACACTCTCGATGTTGGCTCAGTATGACGACTGTCACCGAATACAACATCACTCTCGGCCCTGAAAGTCCGGTGATCAAGTCCGTCTCCCTTACTTCTCATGTTACGTCTGAGGCTGACCGCGTTTCTCAGCTTTCTGCCTTTTCGCGACTCGGATCCCTCTCAAGGATGGAACGCATCGTACACCGGGAATGCCATTTATGCTCACGGTCTGGGAAGCGGCACACCATATCGGCGTACTCAAAAAGACGGCGCTCAGCTCGAGCTTGACTTCGACGGTACCGGCGTCTACTTCTGCTACTCGACCGAGCAAGGCGCTTCGATGTCTCTGACTATCGATGGCCAGCCGGTTGGAAGCGCCGTATCCTCGGATGACACGTTCTGCTCGGCAACAGGTGCAGACACGCTCGCCTTTGCATCTGGCCTATCGTATGGCTCTCACCAAGCCGTGTTGGACGTAGCAATCCCACAGAGCTCTTCCAGCCTTTTGTTCTACAAGGGAATCGTTACAATCGGTGCAGGTGTCGACGGGTGAGCACGGTCTCTGTGATGGATCGCAGGCCTCTCACGTGCCCCGAACAGATCTCAGATTGACGCGAACGCCCCCACTTACGTTGACGATCGAGATAGCGGCTGGACATATGGTCCCCTCCCTCAGTTCTGGACAGTCCACACCACATCGTCCGTTGGAGACTCGTCGCACACCCGCACAGGCACCTGCACATATGCGTCCGCCGTCTCTGCTTCATACACCTTCACCGGCGCCGGCGCAGTCTTCCTCATAGGTGGCGTGGCTAACGAGAGCTTTGGATACACGATCAGTCTGGACGGGACGTCGGCCAGTTACAATGCAACCAACTTCTGGACCAGCACGCAGCAGTTGCTTTTCTTCCAAGGCGGGCTCAATCCTGCAGTCGAACACACACTCATAGCAACGGACTACAATCCAAATCAGCCTACCCCTCCACAACCCAGGGCATGCTTTAATATTGACGCTCTGGGGCTGGTACAGACCACAGCTCCGTCGGTTTCTTCTGGATCGGCCTTGGGATCTGGCCATGCTGGACTCACCGAGGGTGTCGTGGCTGGAGTTGTGGTGCTGCTCATTCCGCCGGGGCTTGGATATTGGTGGTATCGTCGGCGAAGATCTAAACACGCTAATAAACGTGGAGCGACCCCCTTCGTCCTGCCATCGACGATGCTCGATGTTGAAGAACGAAGGGAAAAGGCATTCATGCCGGCAATGACGACGACGACGACCACATCCAATACCTCGCCCTCCCCTGAAGAAGCGAGACCGTCTCTTCCTCCGACCCATGACTCCCAAGGGAGAAGAATGACGAGAACCGAGCTGTACCAGCTCCCTATCGTCGAGCTTGTGGATGAGTTGAACGGAAGACTAGAGTCGCGGCCGACGGATTCTGCGTCGGAGGCACCACCTATGTATGCGCCGCATGCATAGGAATCTTCGCCGCTTCTACACATAAGGGCTACTGGTAGATATGTAAATTGGTTCGAGATTGCATGTATGTATGAGAACTCTAAAATGTTATGGATGTGAAATCTGAGCGGTACCGATATTGGTCCAAATCGGAATTGTGTGCGGCTGCGAGACGCTCGCGCCCGTTTCGGGGCCGACGAACCAGGGACCACCGCACGCCCATCTCGCATCCCACACCGCAACTTCACACGTTCGGCTGGGCACATCTTCCTCTCCTCTCAGTATGGTATCTCTATAACGCCCTCTTCACGCTGTCCATCTCGTTCCCTGGTCGTTCTCCAGGCGCGCCTCTCAATCTATGTCAACCACAGTAGTCTCGGCGCCGGGCAAGGTGCTCATCGCCGGCGGATACCTCGTCCTCGACCCAGCGTACACCGGAGTCGTTGTATCGACCTCTTCCAGATTTTACACTATTATTAAGGATGAGGAAGGCTCCAAGGGAGGGAGAGTGACTGTACGGTCACCCCAGTTCACCGATGGGCTGTGGGAGTACGATGTCTCGGTCGGTGGGGACGATGTGGAGGTCGTCCAGGTACAAGAAGGGTGAGCCATGGGCCGTACGGAGAGTCACCGTGAAAGATATTGATACCTGCATAGATCCATTGCCAAGCCGAGGAATAAGTTCGTGCAGCTGGCCATTCAGCGCACCCTTCTCCTCGCTCTGCAACTCAAGGGCGCAGAATCGCTCAAGCAGTCGATCAGCAACAGCCTGCAGATCTACATTGTCGGAGCGAACGACTTCTACTCCCAGCGCGCGGCGCTCGCATCGCTCAACCTTCCCCGTACCCTGGAATCGCTCTCCAAGCTTCCGGCGTTCAACCCCTGCAACGTGCCCATCTCGCAGGTGCATAAGACTGGCCTGGGCAGCAGTGCCGCCCTGATCACCTCGCTCGTGAGCGCTCTGCTCCTACACACCGGAGTCGTTTCCTCGGCAGAGCTCGCCAAGAACGAACCAACACACGACCGGGAGCTGGTGCACAATGCCGCACAGTATGTGCACTGTCTTGCGCAGGGCAAGGTCGGAAGCGGCTTTGACGTTGCAAGCGCTGTCTTCGGCAGCCAGCTGTACCGCAAGTTCGGCCCTGCGGTGCTGGAACCGATAATGGGAGATACTGTAGATGGCAAGCTGCTCGCGGAGACGCTCAAGCCGGAGAACCTTAAGTGGGATCACGAAGTCAAGCCGTTCAAGCTACCCCCTGGTATGCGGCTTATGCTGGCCGATGTGGATGCCGGGAGCGACACACCGTCGCTGGTCGGCAAGGTGCTCAGTTGGAGGAAGAATAACGTACAGGAGGGTTCGTGAAGTCCTACCGAACGCCAGAGAGACACTAACAGACAGCGATAGCTCTGCAAATTTGGACTGCGATCTCCGAGGCGAACGGGAGACTTGCATCTCTCCTGATCGAACTCTCCGACATTCATGATGTGGATCCGGCTGCCTACGATACTGTCCTGTCGAAGAGTGCTGCTCTCACTAAATCACAATGGAGCACAGCGTTTGAGGAGTCGGAAAGCGGAGAGATCGCGAATGTTCTATTGAAGGCTGCTACAGCTACAGAGGTACATTTTCAGGTCCAGAAGTGCTGGACCAGCTAATCATTGCTTGCAGGACATCCGCTCTGGAATGCGCCAGATGGGCACTCTTGCCGACGTCCCAATCGAGCCGGAGGAGCAGAGTCGCTTGGTTGACGCCTGCGTAGCACTGCCTGGGGTGATTGGCGGTGGGGTTCCGGGCGCGGGAGGGTATGATGCCATTTGGTTGCTCGTTATCGATAACGACGGCCCTGTGAGTAGCGTCGAGGGCGTTTGGCAAAAGTGGACAGAGATGAGCGTGTCTCCTCTGTCGGCATCGGAGAGCCATGAGAGGGGTGCCCGTGTCGAAGATCTCGCTGCGGTGCCGGGACTTGGGCGAGCGATTGGTAACAAATAATAAGGATATCCACCGAGCGTCCCAGCGCATACCATCTAGACTATTCCATGCACATCTTGGCTGCACCTTCTGGTCTCCAGGCCTTGCCGAGAGCAAGTATGAGGCTGATGACCATGACGATGAATCCGAAGCTGGCGCAAATGATGGCGGGAAGTTTGTGTCGACTGTACCACGGTTGCTCTGGTGAAAGTAGTTTGTAGTAGCAAGCAGCCGGGAAAATGAAAGCCAGGGCTGTTGCTGAGACACCGCCAGTAATCTCAAGAGTGACACCTAGGTCACAAGTGATGAGAGCCACTGTGTAGACGATCAGCTGACGCCTGGTTTGGGACCTTCGATTACGTACGGAACATCGAGGCCATCAGAATGGACGTGGTGAATAGAACGTGACGCTGCCAGCTAAAGGGCTCATGCGGGAAATAGTAATCCTCGATGACCTCACGGCAGACGAACAGTTCCAATGGAAGGGTTGTGAACATATTCATGCCGAAACACAGCCGGGCAATGTTGATGAGGGTATCGCTCTGCCGTTCACATTAGGATACCGATCTGAAACGCGGGAACGATAGCTTACCTGACTGAAGTTATTCAGGATGTTGCCTTGGGTACGGTCCGTAAAGGTCAGAAATCCACTGAGTCCCATGATCAGGCACGCCACGATCGATACACCGGTGGCTACATGCGTCACCCGGTCAAAGCGATCGAGTGTGGGCGTGTTAAGGGATCCATATATTAGGAGCGAATTGTGATGGCAGACGAATGCAAAACTGATGACGCCAATCGCCTCAGCTACTCGGGGCTGTATGAAGGTCCATCGCGTCGCATCTGACCCTCGTAGATCAGAAAGGTTGGAGTCTTCTTCGACTTTGATTGACTCCACCACCACGGAGACCAGGATAAGGAGCATGCCCGCCAGTGCCAACGCGGACGCGCGCGCGAGTTTCGCAATGTCGCGATAGAGGGATAAAGGATAGGAGATACAGATTGTACAGAGCGCGATGATGAAACGCCGGTTGGTGAGAAGGAATAGGACCGGTATCGTGTGAAGTGCTGGGAATAGGAAGTCAATGACATGGGGTATCGTATCGCCAATGATGATTCCGAAGGCGCACATGCCTAGATATTCGGTTAGACATCCATCCCAAAGCAAACTGTATCATGATACCCACCTCCGAAGGCAAAGCTGAACTGAAAGAAAGATACGGCGGCCCGCCCGCTCCTCCCAAAGCAATGGTCCATGATGTCGATATACGAATTCCGCCCACTGAGCTTCGCATTCCGTACAATAAGCCGAATTGTCCAGTCTGTAACGATTCCTAACACCACCAATAGGAAGGTACCAGTGAAGAGCCCCGCTTCAGATATCGCATATGGAAGGCCTATATCCAATGAGTCCTGAGTAGGCGCTGAACATCATATCGCGCACCGATGATGCCAGCCCCGAGGATTGAGTTGGCCATATTGAAGATACCGTCCATCAGACCACCGGATCCTCCCTTCTTCGAATGAAGCTCTTCAAGATCTACTCCCGCCATGTCGGCGCCTTCAAGATTAATCGCACCATCCAACCTTGGATCATGTGCCGTGTCGACAAGACCAAGCAGTAGCGGCATCCGCTGTGCCGTATCGGGCACTTCATTGAGATGGTCGACACTTCTGTCTGATGGATCGAGTTCATCCGGGTCAAGCTCGAACTCTGTGAACAACTACCTCAGTAACGCATGGTAGGTGGAACGACTGAAACAACGCACCAGCTTCGCGGCTCTCAACCATAGAGCGCAGGTTCACACCAAATGAACGGTCATCTGCTCTCGAGACATCCTCGCTGCTTGCTCCTGCATCACCCTTGTTCAGTCCTCGTCCATTCTGAGAGATTCTCGCTAGTGGAGTGTCGTCGTCGTCGTCATCATCATCGTCAATCGAAAAGAGGACATCTCCGTTCGTTGGTCGGTCACTAGCCTCGTCGCGCGGCAACAGTGGATGGGATGTCTCGTCCGCCGCCGAGCTTGAAGTAAATCGAGTACTCATGAAAGCATCGAGCGCAGGATGCCAATCGCAACCTCAAGACTGTTGAGGAGGTAGAGCTGTAGAGAACGTTGGCACAAGTGGCGTGGCTGTTTGTCGTCAGTCGTGCGACGCGCCGGGCCGAGTAGGGTCGACCAAGCTCCGACGTCACCGTTCTTATGGCAGTTTGCGTATCCAAACAGCCAAGTCGTCGGCTTGAACTCTAGATCCGATCACAATGTATTTTCTGTTAGAAGTTTCTTTGAAGTATTTAAGCTTTTGTACAACAGGAGAATCACCATACAAGATTATTGTGTTACTGATAGCGGGTTACGCTTCGCCTCGACAATGCGCCGCCCGACTCGGCTATGAGTAAGACAGCGCACTGCCTGCACGTGGCAAGCGACGAATATCAACGATCTGAGCTTCGAACTCTGCCATGGAGTCGATCCTCTCGACCACTACTTCCTCGTCTCGAACGACTTTGATTCCCATCTCCATCTCCATCTCCATGTCGTTTGACTCTGACAGGTCTCCCGTGCTCCTTCCCTTATGGTTCGAGCGGGATACGGCAGTCCTATCGCTGTCCACAGTTGTCTGCTGCTTCTGAGAAGCTCCGCGAGAGCCATTCAGGTTTTGAGCTGGTGAGTAGCCGGGAGCCGTGCTATGATCGTCAATCCAGGAGATACCGGTCGTCCAAACGGTAGCGAAGGCAACACCAAAAATGGAGATGTAGATGTCGAAGAAGAGAACACAGGTCGCAGGAACAAGAGAATGTGCAGCGTAGATGAGAATGAGCTCGACGACACCGCATAGAGTCGGGAAGAGGTATGACGTAAGTGCGATATAGAACAGCCCTTGCAGGCGGGCTTGCGTGGTCCATGCGGCGATCCGGTGCTTCGGTGCTGCTTGTTTGCGTAGTTGCCAAAGGAAGACCACAGATACGTATCTGTGCCCATGTCAGCATCGCTACTTCTTCTGCAAAAGTGCCGCTTACGTGTTGTCAATCAGTTGGAGGAACCATGTCGTCTTCACGTATAGCACCGCGAACCGTACATCATTATCGGCGATTTCTGCCGAAATGCTCGCCACCGAGCAGATGTTGTTGGTGTAGCATTGAGCAAAGAGCGCCAATAATACCAGTCGAACGACCTTTGTGATGACGGGAATGGCGAGCACGAGGCAGGTCTTCCACAAGGGGTTCTTCTTGGGCGGAAATACGGCGATTAGCCGCAGGAGCAAGATACATTCGACCACGAAAGGAGTGAAGGACATCAAGAGAGTGAACGCCAGGCCGGTCTGCGGTTGAAGGGGATTTGAGGGAGACAAAATTGTATGGATCTGCGGCGAGATCAGAACGCAGCTTGTTCGAGAGCGTATAGTGCGTACCATGACATATGAATGCAGAATGCCGGCCAGGACCCCGAGGCCAATAGCGAACACATTCAAGCCAAAAACCGCATGCCTGCGAGACGCCGGCGTGGATAGCGAAACAAGCGCAATTAGCAGAGGTAGGAGTAGTGTAGAGAAAATGACGCCGATGAGGAGGAAGGATAGCGCTGGCTGGATGACGGCGAGGTCCTGCATCCCGAGGGGGACCGGTGTGTTGAGGGTTCGAGGGAGAAAGGACGACGGGGCCATTGCTGCACAACTGGCGGCTCTTGTATATCAGCTTCAACAGCACCGAGTGATGCGCACAGGCCAGCGAATACCAATCAAGGTTTCCTCCTTGTTGGCTTTGTGACCAGGTGACCAGTTCGCAATGCGCTGAAGGCCAAAGATGCGGAGCCGACAAGGCTCTTCGGAGCCCCTTTCCTCTCAGGCTTATATGGCTGATACAGTTCCATTACTCGAGTTACGCAATAACCCGAATGTAATTCGTTTGTCATAGCTGTTTTGAGAGTATCCCAGCGCGTATTGTCATCATCGCCGTACAGCACTCTGAGACACTTGGAGATCGCTGAATAGTAAAGGCCAAATGCGGTCGACATCGAGTACCGATCTCGTGGAGCTCACAGCCATTTTGATGCGCAGCCGAGGTGATTGTCGGCAAGATAGTGCGTTGTGGAAGAATGTACAAAGCTGAAACTCCCGATGTTGGGACGACGCTCGGGGGTGCACAGCTTTTGGTGACCGCAGGGCCATGGCCCACGAGGAGAGATCGGCGGTTCATCCATCACGCCATTGTATAATCCGACCCAGAGATAGCATGGGCAAACGTGATCCCACCGGTACTCGTGAAAGTGTCGACCTTCAGTGCCAGTTATCAGGCCAAATATACCGTCGGTCCGACAGCACGTGTCATCGGAACGGCCGGTAGGTACGATCGCGTGTCGGTAGCCCGGGTTCTTTTCGCATAGCCCAGCATTTCCTTCCAGCGGATTTGACGTCCTTATTCAGTCCAAAGTGTTACAGATCCAGTTCCTGGGACGAATCACGGCACAGAGAGGTTACTTGGGCCATAAGAAAAGCACCGAAGAGAGGAGCGCTGCTTAGCTTCCCACGTTCGAGATGGACAGCCTCGAGAAGCACGAGCGGAGGAATTTCTCCCAGCTCCAGAGTCCAGACGTTACTCCGACGGGCCCTTGTCAGGGAGCAGTTATCGGGCACTGCTACCATGGCCCTCACGACTTCAAAAGTGCTACTAAATGCTGGTGCCTAAGCACTTTCCGAATCGACATGCGTGGTATTTCCGTATTCAGCGATATTCTGTTTGCCGTTCATCCGACCGTGATTGAAGGTCAAACCCGACTTTGCTCTCAATCCTACCGTCCGCCCCTCGTTCTAAGCGGCGCATAGTCAATTCTGGATACAGGTGCTATGATATATGAGTGCAGACAGCAGGTGCCCGAGCTAAGCTTTGAAGTAATACAGCCCGCTTCCTGCGCGCGGCACGCGGCGAACGTCAACAATCTGCGCTTCGAATTGAGCCATGGAGTCAATGTCCTCAACTAGAATCTCCTGATTCCGTGACACCTTGATTCCCATCTTCATCCCTCTCTCCATGTTGTTCGACTCCGACAGATCAGGTGTGCTCCCGCCTTTGGCGCTGAAGAGGGACTCAACAGTTCGCTCGCTGTTCAAAACCATGTGGTGCTTCTGAGAAGTGCCGCGAGAGCTACTCAGGTCTTCAGCAGATGAATAGCCGGGGCAGTACTGTGGTCGTCGATCCAAGAGATCCTGAGCGTCCAAACCGTCGCAAATGCAACGCCGAATATCGAAATGTAGATGTCGAAGAAAATAACACAGGTTGCTGGGACGAACGAGTGGGCAGCATAGATGAGGATGAGCTCAACAACGCCACAGAGTGTTCGGTAGAGGTAAGAAGTAAGCGCCATGTAAAACAACCCCTGCAAGCGAGCGTATGTCGTCCATCCACCGAATCGCTCCTTTGGGGATGCTTGCTTGCGGAGCTGCCAAAACAAGCTCACGGATACGCATCTGTCTTATGTCAGCGTGGCTACCACTGATGTAGGCTGGTGTTGCTCACGTGTTATCAAGCGGTTGTAGAAGCCATGTCGTCGCACATAGAGAACTGCGAATCGCACGTCGTTATTAGCGAGCTGTGTCGTAGCGCTGGCCACCTAACAGGCGTTGACCATGTAGCACTGAGCAAACAGTGCCAATCAGATCAGGCGAATGACCTTGGATAATGAGGGGATGGCGAGCTCGAGACAAGTTCTCCATCAAAGATTCTGTCTGCGCGGGAATACCGCGAGACAAGTATGCATTCGACCACGAAAGGAGTGAAAGCCATCATGAGGCCGAACGCAAGTCCCGTGGTCCTTCCAACAGGCTCTGTAGGAGACAGATTGGTATAAACCTACGGCGCAATCAGAATGAAATTGACCGGGTGCTGCGAAGAGCGCACCATTACATATGAATGGAAAAGGCCCGCGGGGAGACCGAGACCAACGGCGAACACATTCAGTCCAAATACTGGGTGTTTTCTGGACGCCGATGTTGGGAACGAAATGAGATCAATGACAAAATCAAGCGACAACGTCGAACAAACCACGTCGATGAAGATGAAGGCCAGCGTGGGTTGGATTATGGCGAGATCCTGCATCCCTGGGGGAGGGACTGGTACGTCCAAATCTCGAGCAAGAACTGACACGGCTGCCATTGATGTGCGACTCTCGCCTCTTGTATTCCAGAGCAGTAGGTTTGACGGCAACAATGACTGATTCTACGTTGTTCGATTTGTGACCACGTAGACTGTACTGAGGGCCGAAGGTGAGGAGCCGCTAATCTCTGGGACCGGCATTCCTCTCATGCTTATCCACCTAGCAGCTGCGCTGTTTTCCGGATAGAGCCGTGTAAGAGTGACAACGCAGTCGCCATCATCACTCGTGAAGCCGTCGTATCTTGGTATTTTACTGGTCGGGATGGTGATATCATCAGCACATCACTGCGAAACAGTCGAGGGATTGGTGAAAGGAAAGCCGAATGAGGCAGGTTAGACTCCCGCAAAGCTCACAGTCCTTCCCGATATGTCGCCGAGATGATTCTCGGAAAGATTCGTCTTCGAAGTAGAATGCCCAGACTGAGAGTCCTGTTGTTGAGACCGTACGGCAAAATGCACCGCTCCTGGAGATCGCCAAACCGGCACCATGAGCAGTCGGACTATCGTCCGCACGACATAATGCTCCCAATCAGCTTGCGCGAGTGATGGAGAAATTAAAACGCCATGAGTAGAGAGAACAAGACCTAGTGCTGTGATTTGAGCCTGATCAGTTCGATTTGAGAGCAGGCGTTGCAATCATATGAACGGCTCCATGAAGGACGCGCGATTTTGCGCAGTTAGCTAGCTAGCTGCTCCAGTTTACACAGCCAGCGTCTCTTAACTGCCAGGAATTCAGTCTCCTTGGTCCGAAGCCTTGGAATATCTCCGGTTAATGATGTTGATCGCGGCATATATGTAGAGAGTTGGCAGTAGAAATACGTAAAGCGGCTTCCACGTGCCAGGAGAGGATAGTTTCAAGAAGCAGATACTCGCTCTCCGTACGGGTCCTTGTTTATGCTGCTTCTCACCCGTTCGCCCTGTGAATTCTCAGGCTTACACGTTTCGGATTGACATGCAGTCTGTGCACTCGGCTCTCATGACTTCGCACTCCGGCATCGAATTGAATTAGCATCTGCGATACCTGCCAACTCGAGACACTTTGAACTGGTCAGCGATTGGAATGCCACGGTTGAACGGCCCGAAGATGCTCCCGTACTAAGTACAAGCGGCAGTCGTCATACTTTCATTCGTTCATCTCTTTGGTGGTAGCTCATCTCAAGTTGGACGCTGTTACGGTACGGCAACAAGGGATGTTGCATTGCGGAAGTCGACAACATTTCGTCATGCGACAATCCGATGAAAAAAGACTGTCACTACTCGCGATGGTTGCGCTGCTCATCCTCGATATCGTAGAAATCAAATCGTGATTTCCTTGTCAGGGGATTGTTCTTTACATACAGGGTCATGCCCAACGAAACGTGCTTCCATTGGCATCTCCTGGAGTATTCCGAAGAACTTTCGCAAGTACTGTCTCGTGGCAACTCCTGGCTGGAAGAGCGCCGGCCCCAAGCCGGCCCCAAGCCGGCCCCCAAGCAGACAGGTGCTTGATACGAGAGAAATGGAGCGGATGCCAATCCCGTGGAGCCTATCAAAGGCCGAAGCGACGGTGATTAGCAAAGGGACGACATACCTGGAACAGAAGACCAAGACCGCCCATGATGGTTGTGATGCGTGGTCTTGTCGACGACAACAAGCAGCGTAAGCAAGGGCCGGGACGATTTCAAGCACAAGCTCTTGGTGGGCAGCATGTCCAACGACAGCCTTAAAATTGGCTTCGGAGTACGAAGGTAGCCCAGCGTGAAAGCGGTATATGTCGTATCATCCTCATTGGAGAGTGAAAATCGGGAATATCATCTTCAGATGGCCGAGAGGGTCGGCTGGCAAGTGCTCCACAGGTGTGAGGTAGTTTCGTGTTCTAATGTCTGGATGATTCCTTGGTTAGCGGTAGTACACGGCAATGCTGGGAAAGTACGTACTCGCCAGTCATCCGAGTCCGCAACCTCGTCACAATCTGATCTACCGCCCGTCTGCCGACTTCTCTTCCCGAGCAGAACAAGCTAGCGATCTTCATCATGGGATTATCTCCAAACGAGCAGATTTGCATGCTGAAAGGGCGCCTGTCCTGAGGAAATGTGGGTATTCTTCTGATGACTACCGGGCATACCACCGAAAGATCTCTGGTGACGTATGTCATTGCGAATTTGTATGGTTAGGCAGGGTCGACAGGAATCTATAAGAAGGTAGGCGGTGTGGGCTGAGTAAGGAGGCCTCTGGTGGTACTGACCTTCTACCTGTGGTCCGTGCGGATGATGGTCGCTGAATGACCTGCGGCACCCGTGCTTGAATTGGTATTATACAGATTCAGTTTCGGGTGTTTCGATGACCAGAGGCACTGAAAAGGCCCTGGGGGTCAAGTACTTGTCCAAGATCAACTAGGTGAGAGCGCCGGGAAGAGGTGAGCCCATCAGTACTGCACGGTAAGCGTCAAAGAAAATATTGGAGGAGGATGCTGGTTGCGGTAGAGAGGGAAGGGCAGAACGCTTACGAGGCCCACCGCAGAGGGTGGAGAAGCCATCGCGTTATCGCGATCATCAGTGGGTGCACGACCACGGCGTGCGGGCCGCCCCGCGGTCTCAGCACGGCTACCCGAGTGCGTGCTACAGCACGTGTGGTGACCTTCTGGCAGGGTTCGCCGAAGATGGCTCAGATTGGAAATGGGTCCAGAGGAGATCGGAAACTCTCGCGCGTGATTGGGGAGTCGCGAGGCGTTCCATGACTTGTGCCAGAAACAGACCGTCGGCCCAGAGGACAGCCGAAACAACTCCTATTGTGGTGGCGCATGCCAAAGCTCATTCACCTTCGTTTCTGTTCCTGGGATTCTTGTCTGCCTCTATAGCGTGGGGCTACGGCCCGGTGGCTGTTATCGGGTAGAAAGTGGACAACCTCCATTGTCAGCACTCAGCCACAGAGGCCTTCCGACATACAGCGAATTTTGTGAGTGCCGCACTGATAGCAGTTTGTCATTACGTGTTCTCATGGGGAATGCCGAACGATTCGGCTTTTACAAGTTGACGCCTTTATTACCGGAAATCTCGTCCACAAGTGCTGCTGTTCACGAGCGGTTCCACCTATCGGCGGAATAACAACCCGATCATACGTACACCTCAACTGCCTTCGACTATACATACGCCGGACACTTTATCGATACACTTGGAAGTAATGCGGCCAGTGGGTGTCAACGCTCTCTTTGCCGACCGTTCCGAAGCACTGCTGGCGGGTGCTGTGCAAGTGACGTTGATCCGACTTCTATCGCTTCACTGGTTCCTTGATCTTCTCATGAAGTCCGGATCGCTCCTTTCCCTTCACAGTAAGGAGAGTTTGCTTCTGGTAGGAAAGGCATTATGAGGAACAAGCTTGCGCCAGATCTCCAATGACATTCTGAGTAAAAGAGATGTGTTCAGAAGCGCCAGCTCACGCTGGTTAACCATAGAACGCCGAAGTGTTGTTGGTTATGATACCGGACACATGGCCAAGCAATGAATAGTTCTGCTGCAAATTTAAGCTCGAGTTTGACATCACGTATCTTGCATGATGTGGACAGGAGCTTCATTTACGGCTTTAGACATGGTTCATACGGATGCACGCGAGCACATGAAAGGGGCAGCGGGGGCTCTCGATTTGTTTCCGTTGACCCACAAAAGTCGCTGAGACCCGCGCGGCATGTGGCTTCTTCTTCCGAGACTATTCTATATGGCTGGCTGGCATTGTGTGCTTCTTTGGGCTGAATGCCGATGGGACTGGAAACACTTAGCAAGGATGCGGAATGCTTTCGGGTCTGCTTCTTGACAGTTGTTGGCATAGCGAGAGCGCCAATGGCAATGCTCTCCACTGGCAAATGGCCAAGCTCGGTCCCGTGCAGCGTTCGTCTGAGACAGCAGGAGCCTCATACCTGCGACAGTCTCTCGGTTGCCGCTCAGCGGCCGACGCAGTGCGAGACTTTGCCCCTCTTCGGCGAGATCAAGCCCCAGTGGCATGGGGCTGTTCCACTCGTACTGCCCACTCTGACGCGGACAACCAACCGTCCACGCGCCTTTACGGGTCGTCGACGCCGGCTGAGTCCGAGCATCGAGCACGCCCTCCAGTAAAGCTAGCCGAATCCAGCTTGGCGACTCCAGACAGTGGCTCGGTCCACCCCTTTCTTTGATGGTTAGCGGCAATTGGGAGCCTTGGAAGTTTCGGCACACAGTATCTCGGCATCGGCCAGAGGTAGTGACGCGAACCAGAGGCAAGCACCAGGCACGGCCTCGCAGCCTTTGAGACCTACTGAGAGACGTATCGCCTGGAGTGGAAATAGAAAGGCGTGATGATGTCCTCTGGACGGGGTTTTTCCCGCGTGCGTGAGGGGTGGCCATCAAAGACCCTCTGAGCGCCTCCAGTGTCTTCCCCCTCGGTGGTTCGCTTTCACGTGCAGCACACTCCCGCTGGAACAGCGGCTCTGTCCCTTGGGTCGGATCACCCCGCACAGTTGGGATGCTCTCAGCTTCCCACCGCCTCTTATCAGCGATGGGACATGTACATATCCTCGCCGACAGCCCCTCCGGATCGCTCCCCCTCTCTTCCTTGCGTCTGACGCATGGCCTACTCGCACTCTAACGTGAATGGCTCGATAACGTTGATCGATGGAAGGGACGAGGTCCCTCGAGACTATACAGCACACACCGATCGTAACGAGGCGCCAACCGAGGACGGGACTGGAACGCACCAGGATATCCAGGACCAAGAGTGCGTTAACGTCCAATATCTTGACCACAGGCATTCTTACACATGCCCTAGAGATCACTTGCCTACCGATGCTGAGATAGCTGGACAGTATGCACGACCACTTTCACTCATCAGGTGCATGGGATTAACGAATAGGCAGTGCCGTTTCTCTTGCAACGCAGTGGGTGGTTGCAAGGTGAGTCATAGTTTCCCTGTCAGAACGAAAGGAACTGCCAACATTACTTGATTACTCAGCAATGGAGAGCATCTGTTGTCTCGGGTGTCCATTCGCGATTACTCACAAGACTCCGTAAGCTGGCTTGTCCAAATGTCTGTCAATGCATTGACTGTGCAAGGGCAGATCTATGATACCTTCGTTCGGCCCCCACCGTCAGTTCAGATCACAGATTATCGCACAGAGGATGCCGAGCTGGATCCCGCCGACCTGAGTGGGCGTACGTACGAACCTTCTGAAGACTGGAACGCTTTTGACAATCTGACAGACAGGGCTGTTGACTTTGAGACCGCCCAGATTGATGTTTCGGAGCGATTGCAAGGAAAGCTGCTGATTGGATATCGGTTGTGGGACTCTCTTCACGTGCGTCACCTGCCTCAGCCGGACTACAACCACTCACCCGGCACGCCATAATAGCTGTTGAACTTGCCACACCCTTTAGGCCGCACTCGGGATGTGAGCATGCGTCGGACTCCGGAAAGGTATCGTTTCGCTGACGCCGGTGCGTTGATCAGCTGGCTCTATATCTGGACTTTCAACCGGCTCTCAACGCGAACGCCCCTCCGCTACTAACCCTCCCGGATCCAGTAATTATCCCACTGGTCGATCTGGTGGAGACGCGCTTGGCACCCATACATTGGCACCTGTCGAGAACTCGCCGGGAGAGCTCGGTACGCCCTTTTACAGTTAACGTCCACCCCAACATGCCCTTACCCCCTATTCGGCAGCCGGACAGTGCCGAAGCTCAGATGCTCCTATATGGGGCAGCCCGGCTCAGGTGGGAAGATTGCATCGCTCGCGGCATCCCCATATCCGCACCACCGCCCAACCAGTACAGAATTTACTATCTTTGACTGCCGCATGTTCGCCTGCCGGTAGCCGCACGCACCCTATTCACTTCCTCTACACTCTGATTTGCTGTAAAGTTTTGCGGATCCAATGGGCTTCAGTATCCTGCTGAAGCTAATCTTAATACCTGCGCCAGTCGCTGTTTCCCACCTCGTGGAATGGCGCCAGTGAACGTTGTTCCAACCCCTTTGTCCCCGGATCTAAGATCTGTCACACACGCGCTGCTTCTGTCGATCGGTAAGTTTCTTTATTCGACGCCAGCGGATGCGTCCCGATCATTCATCCGAAACATATGCATTACATGGTTGCATTGTGGTTGCAATTAGAGAATGTAGAACGAGATTGGAAGCCGCGTCTAACTGATGCCTTTCTCAAACGATCCCCGCTTCTCGGTATAAATCAGCGGCGATACCTACAACGCATCAGATCAGCTGTCACATGAAAGAGCAAGAAGGACACACCAGAGAACACCCTTCCTGCTCTTCCGCATCTTGCGCTGTAATTGGAGCATCCCGTAGAGCAACGCCTCGGCACTGGGGGGAGACGAAAGTCAGTGGATGTAGGCGTTAGTTTGGAGATGCAACGTACGTAGGGGGGCAACCAGGGACATAAATATCAACCGGCACGATGCCTGAGGCGCAGTCAGACAGGGGTCGGACGCAACTTTATCCTGAACGTACGATCGCAACCTCGGACGACAGAGTACGAGTAGTGGTAGTAACCTCCACCGTTAGCGCAAGACCCCATGGAGATGACCCAGCCTGTCATTGGTAATCAGTGTCTTAGTTCCACACCTTCTGCTAATGAAACTTACGAGGCTCAGGCATCTGATCATACACCTTCCGAAGCGCCGGTGCCATCTTGTTCGTCAGGGTACCGGCGACAATCATGATATCGCTCTGGCGGGGTGATGCACGAAACACAATTCCCAAGCGATCCTGATCGTAACGGGCAGCGGCCATGTGCATCATCTCTACGGCGCAGCACGCGAGACCTGAAGGAATATCAGATACCGCATATATCTGGCATGCGTCAACGTACCGAACGTCATGGGCCACATCGAGCCCTGACGAGCCCAATTGGCGATTTTGTCGAAGGTTGACAGCACATATTCTATTGGACATGCACCATCAGTGCGGGAATAGGTGTCGCATGGAAGCAAGCTCACCAGCTGCGTTCCTCGGCGTCTCCAAGCTTAACTGGTTGCTGCCCTGGTTGGCCAACTCAATTCCAGTCGTCGTCTTGCTCGGATTGGGATCGGAGGGCATTGGCGTGCGCGGCTGAGATTGCACACCCTGGGGCGTGGCAGCAGCCACAGGTGTGGTTTGAATGGTGCGAACACCTGCTCGAGCGTCAGATGTGGGCCATGGAGTACAGGACGAACAACGCACCATGAACGCCGACCGTAGATGTGATGCTACGCGCTGTCGGACGCGCTATTTCTCACATCAGCACATTGTATACCTCTAGCACGTTCGCTTGCATACCTATGCGGCTCAGCATGGCCGTTCGTAGCACAGACATGGTGGGAGCAACAAGTGCGGTGAGGAGGACCGCTGTGCTTTGACGATTGGCTGCAACAGAAGCTCCCGCCGCGCCACCGATGTACCCTCCCTTGCATCTGCGACCATCGGCGTCACGGATCCGGATCTCCGAGGGATTCCCCGTTCATACTTTTGGCGCTCATCTCAGAACTCGGCTGAGTCAATACGATCCCTTTTCGGCTTGGTTGTCTTCTTCAGTGACCGATAGCGAAAGACGAGCTTTGAAAAGACGAGCTTTGAAAAGACCTAATCTTTCTTCGGATCTGGATCGTTTACGCAATTCGGGCCAACTCTCCGGAACGGCTCCCGAAGACCATACGAGAGCTGGTATTCTGTGGCTCCGTCGGATCATGGTCTGCCACTTCTGTTTCAGGAAACACATCCATTATGTGATACTGTACATGGAACTGGGAACGACTGTCTTGCCCGCGTTACGTGCGACGACCCAACGAGTCAGGACAGCTATGGACACTCGGGCAGCTTCCCCCTTCAGCGTCGGTACCTACAAGGCTATGAATATCAAACCACAGGGCTTTGAAGAGCCATAGCCTACCAGAGGGTTGCCTTGCGGCTCTTCCGCATCTTACGGTGCAGCTGTGCCAAACCATACAACAGTGCCTCCGCTCTGCCACATGCACGTCAACCCCTCGTGTTCGCAGGCGGGCCGAATATGATCACTCACGAAGGCGGGCAGCCTGGGACATAGATGTCCACCGGTACGATTCCTGAACCCAGTCAGCTCACAATAAACAGATGTGGAGCTTTTGATGGCCCACGATCGCAGCCTCTGACCACCGAATACGAGTAATGGTAGTAACCTCCTCCATTGGCGCACGATCCCATCGAGATGACCCATTCTGCGGCCACGTATCTTGTGAGCTTCTGTCCTAACGCTCTCAATGGCGCGAGACTTACTCGGCTCAGGCATCTGGTCGTACAGCTTCCTCAATGCGGGCGCCATCTTGTTCGTGAGCGTGCCTGCCACGATCATGACATCGGACTGCCGTGGACTCGCTCGGAACATGAAGCCGAAGCGGTCTTGATCGTACCGCGGTCCTGCAATATGCATCATTTCCACTCCGCAGCAGGCAAGACCTTCGAACGCGGGTTAACGTCATGCTGCAGGGGAAGGACCGACAGCAATGCTCACCGAAGGTCATTGGCCACGTCGACCCCTGACGCGCCCAGTTTGCCACCTTGTCGACGGTGGACAACAACCATTCTAGACCATGTGAGCTCGGTGGCTCCATTCAGGAAATGAAATATGAACCAACCAGCTGAGTTCTTCGGCGTTTCCAGGCTTCTTTGATTACTCCCTGCCTGAGCCATCTCCATGGCCACCGCGGCTCTCGACGAGCTGGCGTCGGATGAGGCCGTTTGAAGGGCACGCGTGCCTGGGATATGTCAGGGTATCGTCAAGGTGGGTTGGAAGGATCTCAACCTGAAGAACTGGACAACCGAAGGTGGCCCTTAGGTACACATCGACCTGAGCATATTCAACACAGCCTCTTCCTAGCGCAGGTATGTGGGGAAGTACCTATGCCGCGTCCGATCATTGTTCGAAGAGGAGTCATCCTTAAGCGAGACGGGTAGGGAAGCTATGATTGGGTTGTGGGTTCACAGGGAGCACTGACCGTCCTGGCAGCACGCGTAGGTGGGCGACTGTGGGGGAACAGGGTAGGGCACAGTGGCATTGAAGCATATCCTACCACGGGTTCTTTAGCAAACAATGAACTGCGTCTTCCGCACGGTCCCGACGGAACCGGCTCTGCCCGTTGTCAGAAGGCGGTAGACGGCATGTTTGTTCTATGTGTCAAAAAGCACGCCGAGCTAAGTCCCATAAGGTTGCCTGCGATTGAGCCCCTAAGCAGCACCTGACAAGCGAGGCACTGTAGCTGCACAGCAACGGCGGGCATGGCGGGCCGAATGCCGAGCGTTGCCTGGGCTCCTACCAGACTACCATTTGATGTAGACAAGCGCCGAACTAATAGGCTGTCTAACTGGACGGACTCGTGCTCAGAGCCAGTCGCTGCCAGGCGCTGGTTCCCCACCCGACAGTATTCTTTCGTCCTCTACACTACTCTCGCCGCCCATCCTGGCAGGTTACTCACTATCTATGCTTTTTTCGAGCGGCATGGCCTCCCGCTGCGGGGAGAAGCTCCCGCGATGATTCCATGAGGGGACGGCGGCACGGGACACCCCGGATCAGGGTTCCTACAGCTCGCGCCCGTGTGGTTCCGAGCGGCGGCCAGCTCACCCCAGGCTTACTCGGCTTATGTAGCGCTACGTTTTATTATTGGAAGCTTGGAATCTGACAAATAGAGAGTCAATGGGCTGCGCATAGGGGCGCCGAGGATGACCCGCGGCGTTTCGGCTTGGGCGGTCGGACCAGTAGACGATATTGTATTCCAAATGTACACGGCTTTTACTCTTCGCCTCCTCTCCCTCATAAAGGAGACCAGCTTGTAAGCTGCTCAAAGTTGCGGGATCTGCACAGCGACCGTGACCTCGCCGTCCGCATACCGGATGAGCTCGCAGTCCAAGCCCTCGCTCCGCATGCCGATCTGCGTCTCGACGCATGCGAAGTCGATCGGGCTGTCGAGCACGCACATGGGGTGGTCTGCGTTCAACAACGTCAACGCAGGCACGATGGGTTGGAGAGGAGGAAGACGCACGCCACGTGTTCTCGTTGTACATTATGCCCTGCGCGGCAGACGCCACGAACGCCTTGAGCGTGCTCAAGTCCGGCTTGTCATCTGCCCCAGGATCAGTGTGCAATATTCCATCGTCGAAAGAATAGCACACTCACCCTCGCCGGTCTCGCACACGCACACCAAGTAGAACCGGTTCGCCGCGAGCGGCTTCTCGCCCTGCGGGTGCGTCGCCGTCCCCATGGGGATGAACGCCTGATTGGTGCAGGGGTGC
Organism: Calocera cornea HHB12733; assembly: GCA_001632435.1. NCBI lineage: Eukaryota > Fungi > Basidiomycota > Dacrymycetes > Dacrymycetales > Dacrymycetaceae > Calocera > Calocera cornea. The sequence goes on from KV423946.1 coordinate 99,861, forward strand.
CGCTCGAGCATCTTGATCGGCCACGTGCCGCCCACGCGCGCCCCCTCAGCAGGGGTGCTCCTGTACACGCCTATGCCCGTGAACTCGCCGCTTCCCGCAGGGTACGACTGCGTGATCGGCGCCAGGCGGTGGTACTTGACCGCCGTGCCGTTGTTCGCCAGCGTGTGCTCGACGCCCTTCGGCGCGTCGGCGGGGTCTGCCCACGCCTGCAGGACCTGGCCGAACGGCGCGAAGGCGGCAGAGGTGAGCGGCTCGGCGGGGATGAGCCGGAGGTGGGGCGTGCCGGCCGGGATCGCCGGGAGCTCTTTGGACAGGGAGGGCGGCGCATGCCCCGGGACCGCGCGCGTGCCTGTGATGCGCACGCGCTTCATACCGCCATCTGCTCCTTCTTCAGCATACACTTAGCACGAAGAGGGAAGAGCGTACCAGGATGCATAATGACCTTCACATGCGAATATACCTTCCCCTCGACGTTCTCGAGCTTGAAGAAATGCTGCTTATTCGGCCCCGTCTTCGTCCGCTGCAGGATGGTCGTCCACCCTTCGCCCTCCTCGGGCGGGACGACCTGGTCGCTGCTCGTCGCGTGGAGCTCGACGCTCTCGGGGAAGTTGCCGATGAAGAAGGCCGTGTCGATCTCCGCTTGGGTGAGGTACCCCGGCGCGCCCAACTTGATGATAGCCCACTCGGTGTGCCCCTTCTCCCGGCTGCGGCGCGTCTCCCACCCGTCGCGCATGTCGTACCCCCGCCCGGGCAGGAGCAGGTTGCTAGCCCGGCTGAAATGCGCATCGCTGACCTTGACCACCAGCCCGCCGGACTGGACGTGCGCGAGGTCGAGCGGCGTGCGTGGGTCGGCCGGGAAGAGCGGGACGACGCTCCCGTACGCTCTGAAGCGGGCGATGCCGCCGTCGGGGTACTGGGAGAGCTTGAGGTGGGTGTACGGGGCCGAGGGGGCGGGGAGGAGGAACAGGTGGCGCGAGGAGGGGCCGAGCGGCGCGCGCGGGAGGATGGGCGTCCACTGTGTCGTCACGTCAGCACTTCATTAACATCCTGATACTGGGTGGGAAGGCCACCCACAGCCTCGTCCTCCGGCCCCGGGACCGTCCCGTCCTTGCTGCAGTACCCTACGACACTCGCGGCAGGCGCCTCGTTCCCATTAAAGTGCGCCGTGTCGATGTCGAAGCCGACGATCGTGCCCGGCGCACCGAGGGCGAGGACGACCCAGTCGTACGCGGGGTTGTGCCGCCGCGTCTCCCAGCCGTCGAAGAGGGATCCCTTCGGCCCGAACTGGCCTTTGAGGCTTGCTGAGGGCTGCGCGGGAGTCAGTATTAATGGGGCGAGAGGTGGGGGATGGGGACGAGCCTCGACTTTGAGCAGGTTTGATGCGTCTGCGAAGAACTCGTCCGAGCAGGAGAGGACCTTCCCGCCCAGGGAGACGGAGGAGAGCTCTGTGGCCGCGAATTAATGTCAGAGCTCGTGGTAGTGTGCAGGCAGGAGAACAAGGGGCACCGGTGGTGGTGCCGAACACCTCCTGGAACCTGTCGAGCGGCACCCGTTCGTAGGCCATCATTTCGCGTAGCAGAATCCAAGGACAGTACAATCACTACGGTACCCGCTGAGGAGCGCTGGGTTATATACGGCAGTGGGCGAGGGAGAGTAGTAAATTTTGCGATCTTGAGCAGGGGATGTGCGAATGCGGGGTAGCGGGCTGAGGGGGAGACCCTTATCGGCGTGGGGGTGAATGCGTCGGAGATATTGGCCGCGGTTGACTGGTGGAGAGGCGAGTCGGGTGAGCACGCAACCTCCCCAGGACTAGTCTGCACACCCATAGCGCAACAACAAGTGCCGAAGCGGGCCGGGCTCTCGGGCGTATCCTGCCGAACGGCCGGGAGGGGGGTCGTGGGTCGCTATCAGCTGCTTGGGCCCGCGATTCACATGCCGCGCGAGGGGGGAATCACATGCGACCCGTGGGCGGGTGCGCCCGTTCGGGAGGGGCCGTTCGTCGCCCATACGCTCCCTCCCCTCTCCAGTCCCCTGTCTGCACCTTCTGTACTTATACATCCAAGGGAAACCGAGCATCGAGCAAGAGAAACACGGACAGCGCCGGAAGAGAATGATCGACCACCTCCTCGGACGCCCAAGCGGCGCTTGGAAGCGCACTCAGGCGCGTCCAGCCCACCCACCTTCCTCACCCTCTCGTTCTCACCCGCGCCGTCTCCCCCAGGTCTTCCTCGTCCTAGGCTTCTGGCTCTCCGTCCTCGTACAGGGAAACAGCGGCGGGCCGCGCTTCCTCTGGATCCGGCAGATCAACCGGCTCCTCCGCAGTGCGCCTCTCACTCCCTTCATCAGCGCGCACACAGCAAGCTGATCACGAGCCGAGCAGAGTTCTTCACCCCCTGGCAGATCATCGTCGCCGCCTTCACAGCGCTCTACGCCGTGCGCCACTTTGATGTCGTCGTCGGGCTCGCAGCGCCCGAACCCCTCGCGCGAATGGTGCACCCGCCCACCCCGCTCTGCCATGCCCCGCCCTGACTCACTCATTGATGCGCTGTAGTACTCCCGAACATACTACCGAGCCACGTGGATCGCCACCTCCCTCGACGCGGGGTTCGCGACCGCGCAGACAATCCGGCCCAAGTGGGTGCGCGAGATCGCCCAGGTTATCCTGGGGGGCTACTATATCTTCTACGCGAACGAGGCGGACGAGAAGGTGCGTTGTCCGCTTCCGCGCTCTGTGGCGAAGAAGTGGGGCTGATGGGCGTCGTGGATTGTGTAGTTGAGGAAGTTCAGAGCGGTGTGCACGGTCGAGATGCTGCGCACGACATGGGAGAAGACGTCGAACCCCTACGTGCGCCCGCCTCCCCTCCCCCACCACAACACACTAACCCTAATCCCCCACCCCATAGCTCCGAGCAATGACGTTCTGGGACCGGCCCTCCCTGCCCCTAATCCGGTCCGTCGTCCTCGCCCGCCCCCCAACCTCGCCACACAAGCGCCCCATCCGCGCCACACTCTTCTACAACGGCACCCCGGCCCAGCTTGCCCAGGCCCGGGACCTCATACTCGACTTCCCCGGAGGGGGGTTCATCTGCCTCGGGCCAGAGCATCATGAGGAGCGGCTGAGGCGGTGGGCGAGGAGGACGGGCAAGCCGGTGCTCAGTGTGGACTATGGCAAGGCGCCGGAGTGTAAGTCCTCGTGGGAAGCGCGTGCTTTGGGCAACTCCTGATGTTAGCGGTAGACCCGTATCCCTGGGCGCTGGAGGAGGGGTTCGACGTGTACCTCACGCTTGTGCAGACAAAGGGTGCCACGATCGGCATGGCGGGCGACGAGCTGAACATGATCCTCACGGGGGACTCTGCGTGCGCTCTTCTCACTTCCTCACAGAGCGCATATACTGACCCTCCCTCAGCGGCGCCAACATCGTGACCACCGTGATCTACCGGGCGATCGAGAACCCCTTCCCTGTCCCGCTGCCCCTGGGGGTAGTGTTCAACTACGCCGCGCTGGACTTCGGCTTCGGCGCGTGGATGTCGCCCGCGCACCTGCGCGTCCTGCGGGAAGAGCAGTCCTCGGGCCACATCCCGGGGCTGGAGGAGCAGAAGAACCACTTGCAGCACCGCTCGCCCCTCTCTGTGGTCAAGGACGAGCGCACACACAGGAGGAGGAAGTCGTGGAGGGACGCATTGGCCTTCCGCCCGGGGCCGGGGTTGACGATGACCAGAGGTTCTGCCCCTGGGGCCGGGGCCGGACAGGAAGGGGCGAAGAAGCCGGTGCATGCGCAGGTGCGGCGCGCGCGGGCGGAGCAGGAGATGGAGGGCAGTTACGCTGCTGACACTGAGGAGGAGGGCACGGGCACCGGGACGGGGAACGACACGCCTGAGGATGAGCGGTCGATCCAGGCGCGGATCAAGGTGCCTCCCAAGGATGCGCCTGGAGGAAACGAAGAGGCGGAAGGGGAGAGGAAGGAGAAGAAGAAGGTTAAGCGGGTGCCGATTGGGACACGCTTGACGATGACTAGCCGCACGGGATTCTTCCAGGATCGCATTATCTCCCCGAGCATGGTGCGTCTTTCGCGTGGGTGTATGAGGGCAGGGATTGACGCCGGATGGTAGATGCGAGCCATGGCTATCCTGTACATTGGCAGCCGGCACAACCCAGACTTCTCGACGGACTACTACATCTCGCCCATCCTCGCGCCCAACAGCCTGCTGGAGAAGTTCCCGCCCCTGCTCATGACCTGCGGGGAGAAGGACCCCTTCGTGGACGACACCGTCATCTTCGCCGGCCGGATCCGCGAGGCCAAGCGGGCGAAGCGGACGTCGTTGCACACGGCCTCGCTCAACCGGGACGGGTTCTTTGGCGAGGGCCTGCGCATGACCTCCAAGAGCGAGGCGAGCAAGCTGCTCGAGGAGAAGGAGGAGGACTGGGTGCAGACGCACATCTACGAGGGGTGGAGCCACGGCTACATGATGATGACCGCGCTGATGCCGTTTGGCGCGACGGCGGCGATCTACCAGAACGCGGACTGGATCCGCAGGTTGTTCGACAAGAACGACGCGAAGCAGGTCGCCGAGGCTCAGGCGGCTGCCGCGTCGCCCCGGCCGGAACGGCGGACGTCCTCCTCCCGCTCTGAGGCGGACTTGGGCTACCCGATCGGCTCGGAGAGCTCGAGCGAGGACATGCTCGAGTTTGCCTCGAGCAAGAAACGCCGCATGTCCTCCCTCTCCTCGAACCGCACGGCGATGCCCAGCCTGGGCAGGCACTCGAGCAGCGCTAGTCGATTGGCGGGGTCGGACGAAGGCGCCTCGCATGGCACGGCAGCGAGCACGCCGCCCACCTCGGTCGCCTCGTCCATGCTCGCCGAGCCCGCGCCAAAGACCAAGCGCTCCTCGTCGCATTCCTCCGACCGCCCCGCAGCCAGCAAGCGGATCAGCGAGCTGCACGTGCCCAGCCCGCCCGTGCCTGCCGAAGGCACGGGCCGCGTGGGCACGCCCACCCTCGTCGCGAACGAGGCGGAGCTCATGCGCAGACGGAGGGAGGAGGCTGTCTATGGGATCGGCCAGAGGAGCAGCAGCGTCTCGGACGGCGAGGACGAGGGGATGATGGATGTCTTCTGACCCCTCAGTCGTCCGTCGCCTGATCGTACCTGATTTGGCCCAGCCCGTTCTGGCCGGGCGGTAAGGTTCGAAAGGTGTCCATTGTACACTAGTCTCCATATGCGCCGTACCACAATGTACCACCAGACAATCTCAACATGCTCTGTAGGTTATTATTCTGCTTCTTCTGTCCCTGGTGTGGCAGAATCGGGGCTCCACAGAGCGCTTCGCTCGTTCCTGGTGCTGCACCGTCGGTGGCTGCGAATGCGCAATCGCGATACGGTGGGGAGACGGTGGCCGCGGGGAGTGGATGTGCAGCACTGCAATGAGGGTCGACACAGCATGAGCACCGACACACGGGCATATTTGCGTGCGAAGCCTATGGTGCCCTTGAGGCGGTGAAGCCAGCCCGCGCCGGGACCCCGTGCACCTCCCGGCTGCCGAGCGTGTTTCCCGGGAGAGAACGGCGCGTGGGCGTCAACGTAAACAAACGTGCACGCCACGCCCCTCGCCCTCGAAACTCGATTAGGAAACTGGACGATAATTTCGGCCGTTTTTTTGTCTTGGCCATGCGGGCTATCCAGGGTGCGAAGGGCGGTCGTGAAGGGATGTTGTGCGGTCGTACGTCACGCCCGCCTGGTCAGCGGCTGCTGCGGGGTCCCGGGTGGCGTGACAAGGATCCAAACCGCCCGTCGCGCGAGGCTGTGTCAGCGCGACGACGGGAGCAAAAGTGCCGGGGTTGCTCAGCCCCTTAGTTGGGCGCAAGGGCGGCTGCACCCCCACTCGCGCACCTCTCACACCAACAGCCCGCATCCCCTTCTGCACACCCACCGCGCCTCTCTTAAGTAACTGCCCGCACGCCCCCGGCTGCCCCGCCCACAACAACACAGCCGCTGCTTTGACCCCTTCCACCACTCCCACAATCCCTCCTCCCTCCGCCCGCACCTCATCCTTCGTCCTTCAACAAATCTTTATCCCAACGTAGCCCATCGGTCACCAGCCAGGCGGCCTACAAACTTCAGCCCCTTGGGATATCATACTCTCAACTGACAATGAGGTGCGCATACACGCAGCCCTTCGCGCGCTGAGATCCCCTATTGACCCTCACGCAGTACCCTGATCGCACCGCGTCCTCCCGCCTCCAAGCCCATGGGCTCTCCACGGGAAGCCACCCCCGCCGCGTCAAAGGACGTGAGCGAGCACCCCGGTCTGGCAGCGCCGACCCCTGCAAAGTCTCCCGCTCCCCCTACGCAGTCACTGGCCGCGCCGGGCTCCTCTGAGCGCTCGACCATTGAGTCACACGCCGCGCCCCCACCGCCCATCCCTGGTCCTCCTCCCGGCCCGCCACCCCACCCCAGTGCAGTCTGGGTCGCTGGCCCGCCCCCGCCTGGCTACCCCTATCCTCACCCCGCGTACCCGGCGTTCCATCATCCTTCTGCTTACCCGCAAGGCCCTCCACCAATGGCGTACCACCAGTACCCTCCGCCTTATCCCCCTTACGCGTACGGCCCGCCCCCACCTCACCCGGAGTTCGATGGACGGGAGGGCCAGCAGCCTCCACGCAGCCCTAACGCGAACGGCGCTCTTCCTCCTCCTCCTAATGGTGCTGCCTACCTTGCGCCCCCCGGAAGGCAGACCCCTCCTCCAGGCCAGGCCGGCAAGAGCCCGAACACGGAGCAGAACGGCTTCCGCCAAGGCTCGCCTTTGCCCCGCCTGCCGCCCATCCTTCCTGTCGAGCGCAGACACGTCACCACTTCCGCCACGCAGCTGGCCAGCCAGAGCAGGAGGAGGAGTGATGCGCCTTTTGTATGCAGCGTCCCTGGATGTGGATCTACGTTTACGCGTCGCTTCAACCTGAGAGGTGCGTGTATACGCGTCATTGCTTGCACGCATGCTGACTGACGTCTACGCAGGTCATATGCGCTCTCATACTGAAGAGAGGCCTTTCTTGTGCGAGTACGGATGTGGCAAGAGCTTTGCGCGTCAACACGATTGCCGGCGGCATGAAGCACTGCACTCCAAATCACAAGCCTACGCGTGTGCCCACTGCAGCAAGTCATTCTCTCGCATGGACGCGCTCAACCGACATCTACGCTCCGATGGTGGCGCCGAGTGCCGCAAGTACGTCCAACCCGGTGCGGCTGCTGTCATCACCAACCCAGCGCCCGGCACCGGCCGTGCGTCGCGTACGAAGACCGTCCCGCCTGGCCAGAAGACGCTGACAGCTGCGCAAGCTCTGGACATGTCCACTGCCGCCGGAGTTGCTGCTGCCGCTTCTGCGATCGAAGCTGCCCAACCACCGGCGGGGACGAATGGAGCTGCCGTACCACCTGCCCCCTCTATCCCAGCTGCCGTGCCCGCTGCTCCTGCTCCGCCTGTAGACAACACGGACGCGCAGAGTGACGGGAGCGGGTACCGCGAATGAAGGCTTTCTGTGTAGGAGTAATAGTGTGCGATGCCCTTTTTTTCTATGTCCAAGTTACTGTTTATGTGGCCGTTGAGCCGGACGACAACGAACTGAATTCCAGGGCCGGTGATATCCACCCTTAGTAGCTAGTGTTCTCGCTTTGTCTCCCCAGGTCCTCCCGAGTCTTGTTACATATATACTGCTCTGATGTCCTGCCATAAGTATGTTGTTCCAATACAGACCGAGTGGGAGTGGCAGCGCAAGGGACCCGCGAGTGAGCGGCTGTGATGGTTGGCAGCTGAAAGCGCGCTGTTGCGCTGTGATGAAATGCCGTGTGGCTGAAAGGTACGAGGACGAAAGGTCCGGGTGGTCCGGGTGGCAAAGCAGCACATCCACACGTTGCAAGCCGCAAAGTCATGTAATTGATACATAACAGTGGCTCTGCACCGAGCGGGGCCGCCGCACAAGCAGGGGACAGGAACATGGGCCATCTGGTGGGGGAAAGGGGGGAAATCAGGAGCATCCCACGAGTCCACTAGCCGGCTCCGGCTATCTGCAACTTGGCAGGCGAGTCAGCGCTCCCGCTGGCGCAGGCGCGGGGCCGGCTGGGGGAGGTCAGGGCTCGCGTGCCCTCCCTGCGATCGCACACAGTCTGGCAGCACACGTCCACGTCCACTTGCCACAGTCCACCTGCACAGTCCACCTTCCGCTTCCTGGTCTGGTCTGGTCTGGTCTGGTCCACCTCCTTCTCGTGCGGTGTGACTGGTGACTGACAGGAGGAGGAAGCTTATTCTTCTCCTTTCTGGCTTGGCGGGGCGCGAGGGTCCACTTCACAGGGCCACGCAGCGCGCTCATCGGCCTCCATCGTGGGAGCGCTGCGCTACCCCGCTACATATACCCCCAACTCCCCAAAATTCACCACTCGACGAACTGCGAACCGTGCGCCCGAGGATCTAACGACTACTCCACAAGCCCCACAAGACAGCACGACAGTAGACAGTAGAGCGATATGTCGGGCCTCTCGCAGCTCATGAACGGCGCGGACTGCGGGCCCTCAAACCCGCTCCAGGGGCTGACCAAGACCTTCGACAGGGATCGGTCGCTCGCCCAGGTGCGTGTGCTGCCTCCCCACTTCTCTGCAATGCAGGATCGAGGCTCATGAACCGGGCGTGATCGTAGGACGCATCAACCTCACGCGCTGGTCCCTCGCGCGGTGCCTTCCGCACCGTGGTGCAGAACCGGCAGGCGGACGAACAGGCAGCGGCGTTCTTCGCCGCTGCCCAGCACGCGCCGCTCCCGATGAGCCCACCGCCGCTGTTGCAGCAACAGCAGCAGAAGGGGCCGTGGAATATGGAGTCTCTGAGGGGGACGCTGCCCCAGCCCCAAGCGCAGGGGTGGGCACAGGACTTCATGCGCGCCTCGCCGGCGCCGCAGAGGTCCGGGGTGCACACGCCGGTCCTCTCCCCACCCCCACCGGTGATCCAACAGCAGCAAGCATTCTCCCCCCTTGCGCTCGGGAAACAGAAGGAATCAATCGCCTGGGCGCAGGACTTTGGACTGGCGTTCGCCGCTGCTGAGCAGGCTGCGCCGGCGCCGGCGCTGCCGATGCCGATGATGCAGCAGCAGCAGCAGCAGCAGCAAATGGGGATGAGCATGGGGATGGGCCAGCGTCCGATGGGTGGGAGGATGGTCGATGGACAGTTTGGAGCGTGGTTCGTCCCTGAGCTGAACGGTGAGTGCTTTCGATTTGTGGGTGTGGGATGTGGGCTGATTCGGAGTAGAGACGCAGGTGTATCCCCCGATGGAGCAGCAGCTTAGGTCGCCTCTCGCCCCACCGCCTCTGCCGACGGAGCACCAACTCAGATCGCCTTTCGCTCCACCACCTCCGTCCGCCGAATCGCAGATCGCCGCTGCTCCCCCACAGGCCCAAACTGAACAGCCCCGCAACACCGTGCTCGAAGTGGACGACCTGGCCGCAACAGCCTCGCTCCTGCTCGAGTCCGTCAAGACGGAGACGAATCCAAAGTTCAAAAACTCGCAGTTCATGTCGCTCATGCACCAGTTCAGGGACCGCACGGCCACCGTGGAGGGGAACGAGATCGTCGCTGTCTCTTCTGACGGGGTTGGGGGGGCGGAGGGTCAGCTGGGCACGGAGGGGCTGCAGAGTGCCAGGTCCTCCACCTCCACCTCCGCCTCGCTCTCCTCAGCCTGGGCGCGGGGCGAGGACGTGCGGGGTCAGGAACAGAGCGTTGCAGGGTCAGCCCCTGCCGGGGGTAGCACCAGTGCGCCAATCACGAACGTAGGCGCGACGGCTCGCGCATACACCCAGCCAAACGTCACCGCCGCGCTGTCGGGGATCGACCCGACCTGGGCACAGTGGGCGGACCTGATGCCGCAGCCCACTGCGCAGGACGCGCGCGCGGCGCAGATGTACCCCGAGATCCTGCAGACGAACGCGGAGGACTGGCATGAGTACCAGGCCCAGCTCGGGGCTGACACGGGTGTTGGCGTCGGGACGAAGAGACGGAGCGTGCGGTTCGGCCCTGAGAGTGGGTGATTTCCTCTTTGGGATATGTGGGGTGCAGCTGATGCGCATGTGGGGTAGGCACGTTCAGGGCCCAGGAGCGCGAGTGGGATGCGCTGCAGGATCAGTGGGACGAGTTCGAGACTGCCGAGCCTGGGGTAAGGCACACGGTGGCGTACCGGTTCCAGGAGAACAACCCTTACGCGATCGGGCGTGGGTACACCACGCGGCATCATGCGTTGCACACGTCCTCCGACTGGGCGCAACTCGCCGCTGAGGTGAGTAGCCAGTCGCATATGGAGAGCCAGTCTGCTGAGCTGGGTGCGCGCGCTCAACAGACCGTGCTGGAGAAGGAGGCTGCGGTGCAGCGTGACCCGTCCAACGCCTCGGCCTGGTACGAGCTCGGCGTGCGGCAGCAGGAGAACGAGCGCGAGCAGAAGGCGATCCAGGCGCTGCGGCGCGCCGTCGAGCTCGACCCGGAGTACATCGACGCGTGGCTTGCGCTCGCGGTCAGCCTCGTGAACGAGAGCGACCGGCGCGCGGCGTACGACGCGATCGAGAGCTGGATCGAGCGCAACAAGCGGTATGCAGGCACGCAGAAGCCCACGAGCAGCATCGCCAGCAACACACAGACGATGCCGCAACGGCAGGAGCTGCTCATGCAGCAGCTCATTGCCATGGCGCGTGATATCCCCGCGGGGGAGATCGACGCGGATGTGCAGGTCGCCCTGGGTGTACTGTTCAATATCAATGAGGACTACGAGAAGGCCATCGACTGCTTCCATGCTGCGCTGGAGGTGCGCCGGGAGGTGGGTGCATTCCTTGTACATCAATGATGGATTTTGACTGGGTATGTAGGACTGGCAGCTGTACAATAGGATTGGGGCGAGCTATGCCAACTCCGGCAACCCGGAGAAGGCGCTCGAATACTACAGGCATGCGCTGCAGCTCAACCCTGGGTATATCCGTGCTCGGTATGTCCACAAGGGCACATTGTGTTTGGCGGCCCGCTGACCTTGGCCCAGCTACAACCTCGGGATAGCCGAGATCAACCTGAAAGTAGGTTCTACGTCGATTCGCACCTGGCGTAGCTAACCGCGCGCAGCACTACACTGAAGCGGCGCAGCACATCCTTGACGCGCTGGTGCTGCAGGAGAGCGAGGCGAACTCGAACGCGAACGCGGCCGAGGCCGGCGCCGCGGGTTCGAAGGGGGTGACGAGCTCTGCGCTCTGGTTCGGCCTGCGGAACGCGAGCGCGAAGATGCGGCGGCCGGACCTGGTCACGCTGTGTGACCAGCAGGACCTGGAGGGTGAGCCGGCTGTCCCCCCTGGGTGTGCGTTGCTAGCTGACAATGAGCCCTGTGTTATTTGTAGCTTATCGGGTGTTCTTTGCGCCTCTGCCTAGACAGCAGCCGCAGGCAGCAACTTGAGTTTGAAGGAGGTGTAGCTGACTACGTTCGCACTGTACTCTATGCATATGTACTATGTATACCCTCTCCGTCTCCCTACCGTTTCAGGACGAAGCTGGGCGGTATGTTGTAACTCACAGTAGCCGGTGTGATAAGCAGGGCGGCTGCTGTGCGCGGCCGGTCCGGGCCAATCACATGCGTCCGTTAGCCGTGGCCGAGCCGTGTTCTGTTCCTTGTGGGAACGGTGACGGAGACCCTACGTACGTATGCAAACCCCGCTCGGCCGCCTCCGCACCCGGCTCTGCATCCTCATCCAGCCCCGGCAGCTTTGCTGAGCGCCCAACAGCCCTTTACCACGACACAGCGAGCCATCCATCAGCAGCACCCCGTCGCTGTTGACATTCACTGCTGCTGCTGCTGCTGCTGAGCAGATTATACCACCTCACCGCACCTTCCTCTACCTACTCTTGACTACTCCGAGGATGAGCAGAACACCACGCATGGCCGTCGCGAGCCGCACCGCGTTCGAGTCCCTCCACGTCGAGGGCGACGACGAGGACACGGGTTACGGATCGGATGTCGAGGACGCCTCTACCCTGAAGGTGCCCGGTCGGTCCGTCCCCTCCCTTCCTTCCTCTCCCATTTTGCTCATTTTGCTCACAGGCCGAGCGCATCACAAGCCCAAGCCACGACGCCCACTACTGCCCGACCGCTGCCGACACCGAGCACGGCCCGCCCACTCCCCACCCAGGCCGTCTCAAAAAAGGCCCTCAAAAAGGCTGCCAAGGCCGCCGGCTCCTCCCCGACCTCCTCTGCGAATGAGGTGCCCACCTCCTCGGCCGACGACCCGAACCCCTTACCCGCAACCACGGCCTTTGGGGCTCCGCAAGTGCCCGGCGAACCGGCGACGAACGGACTTTCTGCACATGAAGGGGACGATATGCACCTCCCGGAGGTGGACAAGCTGCTCGTCCCGCCTCCGCCGGAAGAGGACCGCCCGATGATGTATGACGTGCCGTCCCCGCCGTCGCCGCCCGCTCCGCCACCCAAGCTCGAGGAGGCCAGGCACAAGCCCTCCCCTCTCGTGGTCTCGGCACCCCGCGTGAATGGGGTAGTCCCGACTACCTCCCCCTCGACTGCAACGACCGTAACAACAAGCGCGCTCACTCCGCTTACGACGCCTATGTCACCCATCCCGCGCAAGGGGAGGTCGGACTCCACAGGGGCACCCGCGAACGCGAACGGGAATGGCAATGGCAATGGGAACGGGAACGGGAACGGGAGCACACACAAGCGCGGTCCGTCCGCCTCCCCCGCCCCGCCGCCCTCCCGTGCCCAGGCGATGGGCCACGCAGCGCACACACCGTCGGCGCTCCGCATGAGCCAGAAGATGCGCGACGTCGTCTCTGCCCCGCCAGGCAGCGAGCGCGCAAAGAAGATCCGCAGCATCATCGTCCGGACCATGACGACGCTGATCATGCTCGCGCTGTTCTTCCTTATCATGGCCGGTGGGACGCCGTTTGTCGTCATGTTGGTGTTGGTCTGTCAGGCGCTCGTGTACCGCGAGGTCACAGCCCTGTTCGAGTTAACTGCCCAGAGTGGTGGGAGGCCGATTGAGGGCAAGGGTGCGGAGAAGAGCGAGGATAGATGGAGCAAGACGCTCAACTGGTACTTCTTCGCCGTCACCAACTACTTCCTGTACGGCGAATCGCTCATTCACTACTTCAAGGTTCGTTCATTTCGGCTTCATGTTCGCAGCATATACTGACCTCTGGGTAGCATGTCGTCTTTGCTGATGCCTGGCTCACGCCCTTCGCCACAAACCACCGCTTCATCAGCTTCATGCTCTACATGATCGGCTTTGTCGGCTTCGTGTCCAACCTGAAGCGGCAGTACCTCAGGCAGCAGTTCGGGCTGTTCTGCTGGGTGCACATGACCCTGTTCCTCATCGTGGTCTCGAGCCACTTCATCGTGAACAACATACTCGAGGGGCTGATCTGGTTCTGGGTCCCGGCGTGCCTGGTGATTTGTAATGACATATTTGCCTATGTCTGGGGTACGCGGTCATTCATCGTCTCCCCGGCTTATGCTGATATGTTCGTCAGGGATGTCCTTCGGCCGTACGCCGCTCATTCAGCTCAGTCCGAAGAAAACGGTGGAAGGCTTTGTCGGCGCCTTCTTCACAACGCTCGTCTTCGCCTACATCCTTGGCACGTTCTCGATGCGTTTCAACTACATGATCTGCCCCGGGCACGATCTCGGTGTCACTGCCTGGGACAATGTCGAGTGTGAGAAGAACCCGGTCTTCATCTGGCGGGATCTGCCGATCGGCGAGCCGCTCGTGACGATCCTGAGTGCCTGGGTAAGCCATTCCATCTCGTTGGGGTGCGCGAAGCTATGCTAACGGACGCTGCTACATAGGCGCGCCGACCTGTGACCTCGATCCCCGTCGCACCCTTCCAGTTCCACTCCGTGGTCCTTGCCGCGTTCGCCTCCCTCGTCGCACCGTTCGGCGGCTTCTTTGCCAGCGGCTTCAAGCGCGCGTTCGACATCAAGGACTTTGGCGACTCGATCCCCGGGCACGGGGGCATGACCGACCGCATGGACTGCCAGTGAGTGCATTGCTGTATGACTCGGCTCAGGGCGTCTGCTGATCACCTGGGGCAGGTTCCTGATGGGCATGTTCACGTATGTGTACTACAGCACGCTCATTCGCGTGAACCACGTCACACCCGGATCCATCCTGCAGATCGTCGTATCCAGCCTTGGCCCGCAGGAGCAGATCGAGCTATACAGGGAGCTGACAAGTTATTTGCATGGCAGGGGCCTGTTAGGCAGCGTATAGCAGGGTACAGCGGGGTGATTCTGGCTCTGTTCACGAGGCTGTAGTACCATAAAAAGGAGATGACGATTGATTATCTAGTGATAATGCGAAGCTGGTGGAATGAGGGCTCGAATCCGGTGGGCCAGAAGCCACCGGGCCCAGGGACTCCTCTCGCCCGGTCACGGTGCGTCATCAATGCGGAAATTTTCAGCGTCGCGCGCGGGTCGGTGAGCGGTGTAAATTCTCGGGACCAAACCCGGGCGTGCGCCCTCGTCCCGTTAAATACCACCCTGCGTATCTGCTCTCTCCACCCACCACCAAGCACGCCTCCCCGTCGGGACCTTCCCGTCGTCACTCTCTCCTCTTCACTATCACCACCACACCCAACCCAACCCAACCAGCCACAGCGCCCAGCTCGCCCGCAAGGCATCTGCGCGCAAGAACAAACCTTGCGGTCACACTCGCACCGGTCCATGCATCCGTCTGCCCTCGGGGCCACAAACTTCCTTGCCCGCTTGCCTCGTTCCCCTGCTGGTGTGGTGCGCGGCTCCGGACGATAGCATCGCTACTCCCACGCCCGAGCGATTCCCCGAGAATCCAAACCCCGATAACAACCAAAAACGCGTAAGAAAACACTCCAAAAAAACTTCACCAAATCCGAGCAGCAGCAGCAGCTACCAGCTCTACCAAAAGTCCCAGTCGGTACGAGAATGACGACGACCCAACCCGTTGCCATCACCAGCGGACACAATGCCCACCCACACCACCAGCACGTCGATGTGATCGACGACTCCATCGTTGCCGAGATGCAGAGCTCGACGCCCTTCGAGGGCCCAGAGAAGCTTCTCGAGATCTGGTTCGCTCCCTCTGCGGACCGGCTGCCCCTCATCGACGAGGCCAAATATGGAAGCGGAGACGGAGACGGGGATGGGGATGTAGACGGCCAGAGGAAGGGGCTGCGCAGGATCGATCGCGCAGTTTGGGAGGAGATGCTCGACATTGTCAAGTGCAAGGTGCTGAGCGTTATCGTCGGCGAAGAGCTCGACGCGTATCTGCTCAGGTGGGCCCCTACGGACACGATCTGCATAGGCTGAACTCACCGTTTGCTACCCTTGGTGGTCTTTTGTTCCAGTGAATCCTCCCTCTTCGTCTCGCCGCACAAGATCATCTTGAAGACGTGCGGCACGACCCTGAACCTTCTCGGTCTGCCACGTATCCTCGATATTGCCAGCCGGCACTGCGGCTTCCGCAAGGTGTGGAGGTGCTTCTACTCCCGCAAGAGCTTCATGTTCCCAGAGAGGCAGCTTGGCCCCCACAGGGAGTGGGGCGAGGAGGTCCGCTACCTGGACGCCTTCTTCAGGAACGGCTCCGCATACACTGTCGGCAAAGTCAATGGCGACCATTGGCTGCTGTACCTCACCTCCCCGGTGGAGGATGACGAAGATACGCTGGAGCCCAACAGCATTTATGGTTCGCGCCTGCGCATGTATACGCCCAGCCCTACGCCATCCCTCGAGGATTCGCCGACGTTGCCTGATCTCGAACAGGATTACACAATCGAGATCCTCATGTCGCACATGTCGACGCCCGCACGCCTTCCCTTCTTCTATCACCAGAAAGAAGCCGCTGAGGGCCGCGGGCATTCGTATGCTCGTAAACTGTCGACCGAATTGGGTATCGACACCCTTTTCCCCGTCGATCGCACTACTTTGGACGCATTCGCCTTCGATCCTTGCGGATATAGTGCCAATGCGCTAATTGACTGGGGTGGAGGAGAAGGCTACTACACGATCCACGTTACCCCCGAGGCTGGCTGGAGCTATGCCAGCTTCGAGTGCAACGTGCCCCTGCCGAGCCGGGATTCCAGCGCGCTGGGCGTGCGCGGGCTGGATCCGGATTTGCCGGATTTGCAGACGCTCGTCCGCAACGTCGTCAACATCTTCGATCCTGGTCGGCTTTCCATCACCCTCTTCGTCTCGACGAGCGCCAAGTCGGATGTCGCCATCGAGACGGCGCAGCAGGCGTTCAGGCAAGCCCTGGCGCCACGTGGGTACTACAGGAACGAGAAGATCAACTACGAGTTTGGCGGATACGATCTCGCATTCGCGAGCTTCCAAATGATGGGGACGAAGGGCCGCAACATGGCTGACAAGGATTGATTAATTGAAGAAATCGCTGCAGCTGGAGAGTCATCGCACCTCGGCTCAGTGCCACGTTTCCTCGCTTCACTTGTTTCTCTCAACCTGCTTTACTGTTCATATCGAACCTCGCACTCTCGATTTCTCGCTCCCGTTCCCGTCCTCTCTGCTGCCCACCTCGGAACTCCTTCGCCCACTGCAAGAAGTTCGATTACAATTCGGCACTGGAGGGCGGCTATGACCATTGTACCATTACGAGCTTAGACACCCCAGACGTTTCAATGATTCCCAGAAACTTGCAGTTTTATTTAACCCAGGACTCCGCGTCCTTTGTATGCTTCCATTCCAGATCTGAATCGCGACCAGTCTTGGCGGGCACAAAGGCACGGTTGGGACGGTCAGCGGAATGCATCCCAGCCTGAAGTGGCTGTGATTGTACTTTCAAACAGCACAATGATAACGGTTTGGCCCACTCCAATGCCCCAAGTGTATCCGGTGTCCGCACCGTCGTGAATCTAGAGTGTTCCGGACTACGTCTTATCTCCGTGTCCTTGATATCCTGTCTCAATGAACCTTGGTCTGATCATTTATTTCCGCAAAAACACAATGCCTTGCTTCTGACGTCTATTCTGCCGAAGCCTGGCCGGTGGAGCACTAGTGGGCTCTGGCGGCAGTTCTTGCTTCTTTCTCGCTTATTGTGATTCTTTGGCTGGCCTCCGGACGGGCTCTCCCTATCCCGAGATCACCTTCCCTTCTCAACATGGCAAGATTGAGAGTTGTGATCCGATGTGCGATCCCTCTTGTGGCCTTCCTTTGGAGCTACAGCGCACTGGGCCATCAACATTACCACTGAGACCTCGATGTTCGAGGGATGAAATATACAGCACTGAATCTCACGAAAAGACTTCACGGCTCCCGGAGGGGGGTATCCTTCGTTCGTTAGTAGAAGATGCAACACGTTTGGCGCTTCCAGCGAATGTTTGCCCGTGTAGAACATGTAACTTCAGTGGGCCACTTCCAACCAACCGGTTCCAGTCAACAGGGCTTTCAACAGGCCATACTCTGTAGTCCAGTTCCTTTCCCTGCGCAACGCGGAAAGTATCGGCAAATAACCCCGAGACGACCAGTCTGATTTGATCAGCCCGGCTCTCGGAGGTCCCAAACGAGAGGTGGAAGTTTTCGGCCTTGGATGACATAAGGATCAACTGCCATGTTGTCCGCTTCCCTGACCCTAGATCATGCCCATCTGTTCGTTCCCCATGCAGTTTGGGGCTTCGCAGACCCACCCTTGGTGCCCAGGCCAGCCAGCGGATTACCCAAAAATATAAACATGCGACATGAATGCAAAATGACAATAGCCATGCCTAATAATAAAATTATGTCTGTTCCCGAGGGGAACTCGTTGTCGGGTGTCCTGACATTTACGGCGCCCATACAATTTAGGGCAGAGCAGCTCCGTCCTTTGCCGAGATGAGGATACCCCACCGAGGGACTATTATTGGCACGCAGCATGACTTCAATGGCGTGTTGTTGTGAATCATTGTGGCATGTTCATGGTTCGTGGCCATACGTAACCCTTCAGTTGAGGGGACGTAGCCAGGCATCAGGCTGTTCACCTCGGGAATAGAGCCCATTGAAGCTAGCATGGCTTCCGAGAGCCTGGCTGCATTCAGGCAAGGGATGCGGAAAGGCGGAATAAAGCGGCGGCAATCATATTGGCCGACTTGACCAGGCAAGCGGACCCGCTGCCATTTCAGGCACGGTTCCCCCGATCTCTCTCGGAAGTCAACAAGTGCCGGTTAACTGCCCGGTGATTGGCATGAAGACGTTGTGCCTGACTGCGAATGGATGCGAGATACTTTTGTATGGGGGCATCTATCCGAAGAATTGGTTGCATTGTGAGCCCATCTCACGCCTCTGATTCGATTACCCAGCGAGGCGTCCTTGACGCTCCCCATGAATCCATACGGAGGATGGAGCCACGATGACGCGGATGTATCTTCAGGCACAGTCATTGGCTACGGGCCGACACTATTGCAAAGTGCGAGAAAGCCCAACACAGCGATTGCGACGGGCAGAAGGACATGGAAGTCGGCGGAGCGGCTTCAGAGATGTGGCGCCCCCACGTGGAGGCGTCGCTTGTCAGTCAAAACCCTGATGAGGGGTACTTAGCTAGATCCTCAAAGAGCGTGGCCCGGATCGCATTGGAATGGAAGCCCCC
Source organism: Calocera cornea HHB12733 (assembly GCA_001632435.1). Lineage (NCBI taxonomy): Eukaryota > Fungi > Basidiomycota > Dacrymycetes > Dacrymycetales > Dacrymycetaceae > Calocera > Calocera cornea. Next base: position 118,478 of record KV423946.1, read on the forward strand.
GGGGGCCGGGGGCACCCTTGAGTCCTATGCTCCCCATGCTTCCTAGTGAGCTGATCTCAGGGACAGTAAATAAGCATCCCTCTCATCGCCTGCCGAAGCATCCACATGCTGACAGATTAGAGCGCGTGCTTCACAGGCTTGTTGAATTTGATATTCCTACAGATTTGAACAGGAGGTAAACGAGAAGTCGAACCGTGGTATAGAAGTTGAAGGTAAACCCACCCAGGCAGTCCATAACGTGGTACGTACAGGGACAAAATGACTCAAAGCGTGTGCAGACAAAGTGCCAAAACATGTATAGGGGAGAGAAAGAACAGTATGCTATGAAGAGAGGGCAAGACGTTCCCCTATGGTTCTGGGGACGGACGTAAGTCAGAAAATGAGGATCCTACATCAAATAGGCCTCCACGCAGAGCGTGCTGAACAAGCCACGGCCCGTCCATGCTCGTTTGGGACGGGTCGTACAGGTGAAAGTAGAAGCGATCCGGCGGAAGTCGCGTCATGTCCTCTTGCCAATCGCGCCTAACGTAAGATCGTTCTTGCTCAACAACCACAACACGCAGAGAAGGGTTCCGCCGCAGTTGTCGTCGCATTGAGCCGATTTGACTTGGTGAGTCTTCGATCCAGTCATAGTCGACAAATACGAGTTGCTCGACGCGAGGAAAGTAGTCGGTAAACTGGAAGTCCTTCCACAAAAGCGAAGGACCGGAGGTGGCAAGGCGCAAAATGCTCGGTAAGAATGGCCAAGAAGGTACAAAGCGACGTCTGTCACCCCAGGCATCAAGATCGTGATCCGAGTCTGTGCCATCGCTGGGCGCAGGAGAGGCTGCATCATTGTCGGAAGATATACCGGACCCTGTAGTAGGCCTTGAAGTACTGGTTCCCACAAAGTTGGGACTGTTCTCCGCACTACTGTGTCGAAAATGCGGCGTCGATACTTCAACCTGGTGGGGAATCTCCGCCTGATGGGATGATCCGAAGCGACCCGAAGACCGGATGGTACGCTGTTCTCGCGCTTCGGGCTGGCTAGCGCCTTGACGTATTGTCACCAAGCGATGAGGTAATATGCCCTCGTAGCGGTCCACGATCAATTCTTGCAGTGCAGTCAGACGAGATATTGTGTCAGACCATAAGGTACATCGCGGTTCATCTTGTTGAAGGTGCATTATGAACAGGCGCTTGAGAGTTGATGAAAGGTGGCCTAATAGCGGTGCTAAGTCGTCCGTGCAGAAGGAATGATTGCCATCGACAACACGACTGTTTGAAGAGTCCCAGCGACCCGGGAGTAGGGCAAGCGATTCGGCATATTCTAGGTTATCCGAAAGGGCCAGCAGGGCCTTAATCTGAGGGGCCGAGTGAACGACAAGGTGTCGATATACATACGTCGTTGCAACGCTCCTCCAGTTCCGATCAAGTTGACTGAGATGCAGGAGGCTCGCTCCAATTTCGGGAGGCCAAGCATAGGAGGAAGAGTCCACTTCGTCGACAAGGGCATTAAGGACGTAGAGGCGCAGTTCCACAGGGAGGACCGGCTGCATGCTCGCGAGGACCACACAAACACGATCTGACTGTGGCCAAATATCAGAAAGCGCACGAGAGGAGGGATGAGTACACGCACCCTGGCCAGAATGAAGGGGCTATTGAAACATACGGCCCCGTTCAGCGAAGTGGGGCATCCAACTGTACCAACCCGCAGAGTCTTTATAAGCCGCTGCCAGCGCAACCCCAGGCTGCGTCCCATTCAGCAACGCCTTCCAGAACGCGCAAGTGGGGCGGCGGTCGCATGGGGCTTGGGAAGGAGGGCCGGCGTCCCTGAAGTGTCCAAGCGGTGCATCAGATAGCCCATGGATATCTAGAAGCATGTATCAGGAAGAATCGGGAATGTCTGATGTAGCCCTGGCAGACTACCGAAGGCGCATTGGAACCGCCCCATTCCTTGCATAGGGTCACGCTAGGGCTCCGTGAAACCTCTTGCTCCTCCCTTGTCCGCTGCGACCTTGGAAGCCGCTTGCAAACTTTGAGCCCCTTGTGGATTGCGACACCGACCAGCGCAGGGGACGTATGCGTGGGACCCTGAAGAAGCACCCCCGAATAGGATAACGTGCCCCCGTCGAAGCCTGTCAGTCATCAGCAGTCAACGCAGGGCCGACGCTTGGCCTCGGGAGAAGCTCCAACAGCCGCATCGCCACCTGCCTCTCCGAAGGACCGAAGGAACTGAATGGACCAATGAAAAAATTCGCCTACCCGGCACCGTTCTGCCCTGGCAAAAGCAGCATCTTGTTGGACTCCCGTCGACAGATCGCGTCGTAGGAAAGGGGCGTGAACTGTACTCTCGCATCTTTTTTCTGTCCGGATATGAAACGGAGACAATATAACTACCATCTGTGGAGCATATGGGCCTGTCACCTTTTGCCGATCTATTCACGTTGGAAACGTATTCAACTGAGCATGGCATTTGATCGAACACAGCTGCACAGGAGTGTAGTAGTATAATAGCTTTAGGCCAAGCTGCTGGTGCATGGGATTCAAAGTGGAGTTACAGCACATGGGGGAATCGCAACGGACGCGCGGACTGTCAGACACATCCAGCTCGGATCTCGGAAGCCGCGGCAAAGTGCCGCACGAAGCCGTTCCCTCGAAGTCCGTCATTGTCAAGCGAGCAAATTAGGAAGTGGACTGCCGGACAGCTATCTTCAGTGCCGAGCTGAAAAGGAACCGATATAGCCGTGCCCCGCAATCGTTCCCAGGGCTCTGCGGAGCAACGGAAAGTAGCAGATTGACGCCCATTAGACTGCGGAGTGTCGTCAGTTGACGGGAGGCCGTTGACTGCACCAAACTGCACACAGGCTGGGAAGCCGCGCGATTGGCCCGCCTAGCCCATTTGGGTTTCAATCCACCAATTCAATGGTCTCGCCCAGAAACAACTCTGGTGGCATTAATAATGCCTCAGCGAAAGGGGTGCGGCTACATACCGTAATGCCGAGCTATCAAGCTGTCAACTGTCAACCTTAGATGTCCAGATGCCCAGCGGCCGGATTTGGCGCCGTCTCGGACTGCTCTCGGGCTGCACAACGCCAGTAGGACGGCTACATTGAGGCCAACTGTCAGGCGCGACTGCGCATTTTGTATTAGTGGTATTCTATTGTCAGCAATTATTTTGTGTTGTAAAATGTCCAGTGTCATGCACGTTATAGAACTGGAGTAGTGCTTGAATGGTTTCTATGGTTCCATGACGATGGTTAGCCTTCCTCCTGCTAGCTCAACCGGAACAGTAGCAACTCCTGCCTTTACGGCAGCATCCCATTTAAAGGAGCACCCGGAAGACAGAGCCGCACCCGATGCATCGGTGAAAGAAACTGCAGAGAGTTGTGGCTGGGTGGGGTCGGCCCAAGCCACGATGGTGTAGGTATTGCCGATGTCCCTAGCGACATTGGCGGGGCCATAGCCGTCATGGAGATTGGAGACGGTGATGGTTCGGGTATTGCCCACGGTGGTCTGTGTAATCAGGACCTCGCGATACTCGCTCTTCGCCTGGGTATCCTCGCCGTATTCCTCTTGTGGCACAAGGTCCGGTGCACTCGAGCGAGAAACGCCATCGTCCAGGTACATAGTGTACGAGTTATCCTTGCCAGGATAAACGTGCAACGTGATCGGGTTTATGGAGCTCGTGTCCCCGATGTATTGGCGCACTTCGATCTGAGGGATGATGCCGCCTTCACGGACATACATGGGCGTGACGTATGGGATGTGGCTGGGATCCGCGGAGATAGAGCAATCGTAGTGGAATGCCGAACCACCCTCCACAAGTTTGGCTAGGGGAACACCGAGTGATCCATCAACGCGGAGGTTGCAGCAGTACCAATTGTCAGGCTGGGGAAGGTACACATGGCGCTTTCCCTTGTTGACGGTATGGCTCTGGACAACTGCGCACACCAGGAGATCCTGGCCGCACACGTACTGATTGTCCAGGAAGTGATCCTGCTCGTTGAAAAGCGTAGTGTCAAGAGTGTCGGTGATGAGCTGTGAGGACGTTAGCAATGCGGAAGTCGTGGTGGGAGGATAGCACGCACCATGGAGCGAGCAATGGGGAGACCATTGACCTGGTTCTCGAACATCTTGTCATACAGGAGCTGCATGAGGCTGTAGCGCAGCGAGACGTAATAGCGGCAGATTGGCTCGACGGCGGAGTACAACCACCCCTGCTCAGCCTGAATTTCTGGGTGATCACGAAGATAGTTGGTGTACTGGAAGGGCTCCTGGAACCATTTCTCGCCGCTACGCTTGATGTAGTGGTTCCTGTGCCACGGTAACAGGACGGATCCAGAGTACCACCGAATAAGAAGGTCGGGGTCGCAGAACTTCTCGTTCCCGTTCGCCATGAAGCCGCCCATATCTGAACCAGCGATGGTCACACCGATGTAACCGAGGGCGAGCACTTGCGCGACGGAGATGTGCCAGAAGTCCCATGTACTGCCGTTGTCACCCGTCCACAACCCAGCATAACGGTGCATGCCCGAGAAGGAACCACGACCGACGATGAAGTTGCGCTTATTCTCACGGCACTTGAGCTTGTTCAAGCCGAGATAGGTCGCCTTGTGGAGGTTGAAGCTATAGAGTGCCCACAGCTCGGCGGCGGTTTTGCGAGGCACGGCCTGACCAGGTGTGATGAAGTGCGGGTCGGTCGACATCCACAAGCGCGAGGGGAAGCCTTTCATGTCGCCGTACCCGGTGCCAATGGCGGGCGTCGTCATGTCCTGCCAGACGAACTCGAGGCCAGCCTCGAAGAGCTTCTCATATTGCTGTCCCCAGAATTCGCGCACGTCCGGTCGGTTCATGTCAAGGTAATATCCAGGCTACGGACCAGGTGAGTAAATATGCCCTTCGCAAATATTCGGCAGGACTCACAGTACCAAGAGAAGCACCGTAGCTGACACCACCATGGAAGGGGTATCCGCTGTTGAAGTTCTCCGCGAAGTTGCTGTAGCATCGTTAGCTGATAGCGCTCACGAACGGCCGTAGTAGACGCACTAGTAATCCCCAAAGTCTGGCCTGGACGACACCTGGTTGGGATCCACCTCCTGTGCAACAGGCAAGCCCTCCTCATCCAAATTGCCCCAGTAGTACGTGTACCTCACATCCTCCGGCTTTTCCGTCGTGCCGTCGGTATAGCGCAGATCAGGGATGAGGTACTTCTTGGCGAGCGCATTCGTCAGGGTCGGGTACTCGGTGGTCTGCGCATTGAGCGAGATAACAGGAGTGATATTGGTACAGCACTTGATGCCCTTGTTCCGCAGGTCCGTGAACATCCCGGGCGTATCAGGGAAGTTCGTCTCGTTCCACGTGAACGTGCGGTAGTGGTCCTGGAAGTCGACGTCGATGTGCAGGCCGTCGAGCGGGATCTGCGCCGCGCGGTACTGCGCGACGACCGTCTCGAGGTCGTTCCGGTTGATGTAGCCGTAGCAGCCCTGGTGGTTGCCTAGCACGTAGCGCGGCTTGAGGTGCGGGCGGCCGATGAGCAGGGTGTGCGACTCGATCAGCTTCGCGACGTTGTCGGCGCTCATGATATATGCGTCGAACCCATTGAAGCGGGTACCGATGGACACGCGTCCGGCATTCGACTTGCCGAGGTCGATCACCACCTGACTGTAGTTGTCCACGAAGGTGGCGGTCACATTCGAGTAGCCGGGGTTGGCGTGCATCTCCACGAAGTACGGGCAGGAGTGGTACAGCGGCTCGCGGTCGTCCGTGGGCCCCTTGTTGTAGAGGTTGCCGTACAGCATGTTATCGTAGCCTGTAACAATATCAATAAGGCGCGTATATGCACTGTGTAATAAGACGCACAATAATAATTCATCATACTAGGGGTCTTGAGCAGATGCTTCCCGCCCTGCTCCCCAAAGCCTAGGAACTCGGCCGACCCCTTCTTCCATATATGGCAGACGATATTATTCACGCGGTAGTGCAGCGGCTCGTAGCGGAACGGCCTGGAGATCGTCTGCCAGACGACCTTCTCCATGGGCACATTGAGGGCATGCAAGTCGGGCGGGACGGGGATGATGAGCGTGGTGACCTCGAGCTTGCGCGTCACCTGCAGGCGGAAAGGCGACTTGTACATATACAGCTTGGTGCATGGTTGGCCGTTCGTGTCATTGTCACGATCGGTGGTGTTTTGGTATGTGACGGTCTGTTTTGCGAAATCAGCATGATTTCGCGTTTGCAGCAGAGACTGCGCACCGCAAGGGTAAAATACGTTCCATCAGCGGACGTCGCGAATTTGGTTCTCCAGCACGTGCCGAGATCACGCTCGATCGAATCCACCAGTGCTCCCCAGGTCTTCTCCATCACGGAACGTCTATCGCACGAGTCGTCAGCGGCCGCAGCGCTTCTCTTCCGGGAGAACTCACGAGTTGTCCATGGGATAGTCGCTGATCGTCTTGAATGTCGGATCGTACCTGATCCTCCACACCTGTGGACTGGCGAAATGGATCAGGCACACGGTGCCATCGTCGAACTCCAATCCTGCGGCGAACCGCAGGGGATCTTCGGGCTTGAGCGAGGAGGAGGTGTGGACGTTGGTGATGGTCGTGGGACCATGCGGGTAGCCTGCTGCCCTGGCGAAGAAGTGCTCTGCAGGCACAAAGTTGAGGGGGTCTGTCGCTCCAGCCACGTATGGCATGTTTGCTCGCTCTGCGTGGGAGGGAAGTTTTGGGGAGGTTGGACGAGCTGCGGGGAGCCTGTGGGTGAGTATGGAGTATGGGAGGTGGGCGTGTGCGGCTGCGTTGTGCGGACGGATGTGTACTGCGGTAGGCATCGTGGTCGTCAGCGGCGTCGTTGCGGTCTATATAGTGTTGGCTCTCGTGCGATGATGATGAGAAGAGGCATGCGGGTTCTACAGATGGGGACGGGCGTTCCAACGCGGCATTTGAGGTGCGGTGTTGCGGGAAGGAAGCGTGCGCGGTTGGTTTGGGCTTGCGTTGGGGGCAATGGGGAGGGAACGGAGGGTCAGGGTGCCGAGGAAGGAAGCTGTCTCTGATTGGCGGTGTTGTGCGCTGGGCTTGCTTGCTTCGGTCACCAACGGCCTGATGAAGTCGAAGGGGACGATCACAAAGGCCCGCAGGAGCAAGCGAGCTAGGAACGACCGGCCGTACACCTCGTCCCGGCGCTTCGCATCCTTATCCAAACGCAGACAGCCCCCGCTCTCGCTTGAGCGCCAAAGGGTCGTGCGGCCGCGTGCCACCCTCAGGCTCTCCTAACTCTCCCCCCGAAAACACCACGGGAAGGCTCGGCCCTGGCGGGGAGGGTTCAGCCATGCTTGCTGCCGGGACATGTCCCTGGCGCAGCAAGGGGTAACTTACAGGGTTTTGTCCAGGCCGCCTATAGGCGGGGGCCGGTTACCGGTTACGAGAAAGGTGAACGGGTCCAGCAGGGCGGTGAGCAAACCATCGCCGTCATCGGCAATTCACACTCGTCATGTCATCCCGGCACGCACCGCCGATCACGGTACTTTCACTATCACCTGCCGCTCAATCGTGCACGGTCACTGGATCTCCAACGCCAGCCGCCAGCCGCCTGCCGTTTAGCGCCGGAAAACCGTTGCTATGCTATTGTTCGGTTCTACGGCACTACACAGGACAGCCTTCACGGGATGGAAGCTATATATGGGATAATTAGCATCATCCTAGTCAATCCTCTGATGCACGAGCGCGATTTACAAAAGCGTCTTTACGAAAACGTCTTTTGAGAATCAACAGATCCCCTCCGCAGGCCAGGAAGCCTGTGCTCTCCCGCAGATAACGCGCTCCCGAGTGTCGTCTTCTGCTCGTGGTCTGGCACAATCGTCGTGCGATTCGCGAACAGCGCTCGCCTCCGACTTCACCCGCGCTCGCTGTCCACGAGCTCGAACAGCCCTCCCTGCAGCGCCTTCCGCACGAACCAGGTATGCGGCTCGTCCACTAGCTCGAGGGCGAACCGGCCCTGCGGTAAGTGACGCTCGAACCGCTCCCACTCCACGCTCCGGCTGTCGTACACCATGCGGTCCTCGACGATGCCGACCCGGAGCGCGGCGCGCTCGAGCATCTGATCCCTCATCGCGAGCACGTCCCGCTCGTCCGTCTGCCCGCCTTGCCGCTCGCAGAACAGCAGCTCGCCGACCTCGGGGAACAGGCCCGCGTACTCGAACTCGCGCCACCACGTCCGGTCGCGGTTCGTCGCGAGCCGCTTGAGACTGCCCAGCCGCGGGCAGGCGGTGATCCAGTTGAGCATCCCGCGGTTCTGCCACCGCAGGAGCGAGAAGGGGAGCATGAAGCTCGGCGAGTCGACCACGAGCTCTTCGAGTACCTCGAACGCGCCGATCGCCGCCGGCCAGAGGTGACAGTCGCGCAGCCGGCGGGCAAAGTCGTGCACGACCAGCAGTCGCTTCACCCTCGGTCCCAGTGCGGCGAAGAGCGGTGCGAGCTCCTTGGCGCAATAGCTGTGCCCCGAGTACCCGCCCTCTGGTCGTTCCTTCCCGCTTTCCCACTCCATGTCTCCGCGCAACAGCGCGAGGCTCTCCACATACTGCAGGCCATCCGTGCAGGCCAGGAGTGCAGGTATGTCCTCAGCCCTCCTCACAACCGCTCGTGCATACAAATGCCGCAGGGTAAGGTTGCGCCATATGCGGTCGGTGCGCGTGAGTGCGCGCAACGCGGACTCGACCGACGGCTCCCAGGCGTACGCCGACCGGCGGCCCTCGCCGAGCAGGAAGGACAGGATCGGAAGGCGGAGCTCGTTTGGGATGCGTGATATGCCGGAATGACAGTCTTGCATAGGGGGTGGCAACTCTGGGACCAAAGGCGGGACACGAGTGCCTGGTCGTGGAAGGTATGGAAGGCTATGCGAGGCTTATCGAGCTTGACGATATGGATGCCAGGCACCGCGGCCAGAAGCAGCACTAGTGGTCAGGACACCGGGCTTGGGTATAGGCACATCCAAGCGCAGAGACTTCCTCTATCCGCCAGCTTAACCGGTGCGAATGCCACGGCTGTAGAGGAGGGAAGATGAAGAGTAGAATGGGATGCCATGGTTCGCGAACCCCCTGTCGGAATCTTCCGATGCTGACCGGGCCGCTGCTTGCGAAGGGTCCTGGGTCGTCTCCGTGTCTCAAACGGTGCAATCTGAGGAAGCCTCGACTACAGTTAGTTGTGCATCGGTGCATTGGGTATAAAGCAGCTAAGGGGTATTGGGTATAAGGGATTAAGCCTGAACTTCTGGCTCCCCCGTTCCGACAGCATCATGCGCTTGTCTGACTACTCCACATGCTTCCTGCTGTCGACCTCCGCCAAGCCAGGCCCGTTGCCCTCTCCGATTTCTTCTCTGCTGACCTGACTAGGATTTTCCATAAGGTGCTCGCTCCCGGCTTCATCCGCTTTCTCCTTGTCGATCTGTCGCCGTACCTGTCGCCCCTCCAGACCAAACACTGCAGCGCAGAGAACCATCACCACAACGGACTGGAAGATGACGGCTCGGTGCATATTGAGCGGCGGGTCGGCGTCCTCTGGCGCTCGTAGCGCACCCTCCACGAGAATGTAAATAACCGAAAACAAGTTTGCGCTTAAAGACCATTAGGGAATTCTTTCACTGACAGAAGAACAAACAGCTTACGAGCACCAGAAGATCGCAGATGATGTCTCAGCGTTTCGCGAGACTTCGACCCCCAGCTCGAGAGCAACCGGTAGGAGGATGAATGAGCAGACGCCGATGAGAACGAATTGCGCATATATGCCGCCCAAGTCGTTGCCACGGACTGCATTCCGTCAGTGATGTCTCACAAGCCTGGGATTGCAGCACTCACTGCCCCAAATAAGTGTAAGATAGATAATTCCCAGTGCGGACACAAACAATCTGGCTGACGTAGCCAAGTGGTGCGTGAGGTACCGGTCGTAAATCGGTGCTGTGACACAGGCGGCCACAATTCCAGAGAGGAGGAATGCTGCTCCCACGAAGCCAGCTGTATCGGCGCTGTATCCATACGGGACCATGAACTGATTCAGGAGGATTGACATGGCGGTGAATGCCCCGACAAGACTGCCAAACTCGATAGTTAGAATGACGAAGTCGATCCTTTGGCGTCGCGTCATAACGAATTTCCCGGGTCGACCCCTTCCGGGGAAGAAGACATCCCGCAAGGTCTCAAACATACTGGGGCTTTCAGTCGAGGCCGAGAATGCTGCCCAGGGTATTAGATATGTCAAGAAACGCAGGCTGCAAGGTTCTCACTTGGTGGAGTAGGAGGACGCTCCAGCACGAAGAAAGCGGCAGGTACTGTCAGCGCAGACGTAATGATGGCCAGCACGAGAATCTGTGATGACATTCAGCCTAAAATCCGCTAGTCGAAAGACACAACGTACAGAGAAAGCAACATCATCAGTGCCGACTGCTGGCGCGATAAGCTGAGCCAGCGCTCCTCCAATGGGATTGGCTGAATATTGTCGATGAGTATAATATCCAGCGAATAAGTTGCAGCGGTGCGTACAGACAGCAATCAGCATCGTGGCTGTTGTCCGCTCTCTGAGATCAAACCAGCGCTCGGAGTACTTTGGTGCAAGTACCTGGAAGATGGGCTGGCCAATTCCATTGAGCACGGATGACAGCATGAACACAGCAAATGTCGTCGTCGCATTCGTGCTGCCTTTCGCTGCTCCATAGCGCACCCAGGAACTAGCCAGCGTCATGAATGCTCCGAAGGCACACTGTCGTAGTCTCAGCATGGATTGACCCAGAATCAGGTTGATAGACGCACAGTCCATCGTAGACCGAAGGTCTCAACGCATATCGGAACTGCTAACGAGACGGGTAGGTAGATGAGATTGACAGAGTTCGCCAGCCAGTTCACGTTATCGTAGCTGAGGTTCCACTGTGCAACGGCTAGACGCTTATTGAGTAAATGATTCCATCTCCACTTTCAGTGAACTCACTGGAATTGGCGATAGGGGAGAACCACAGCCAGTTCATCGCTGCCTGTTTAGGTGTCAGTGGAACGCATCGCAGCGGGAAGATACGACAGGCACTGCGAGATTCAGCATGACCAGCGCGACGAGTCCTATCCATCTCCGCTTGTACAATCGATACTGCATTGGAGTTGACAGGTACTGGACGTGCGAGGTGCAGACCGCTCCGCACACGACATTCACGTCCGCACTAGTGAAAGGTCGAAGACTCCAGATTCCGGTAATAGCTCGAGGTTTCAGAAGTGTATATCTCTTCTTGGGCAATTCATCAGAGTCGTGATAAGAGAATTATCACTCAATGGGATGCAGGACGCTGGAAAGGGGGGGATATATGCAGGATCGAGTTGTTCGCTGCTGGTCCCGCATGGGCCGGCTGGTGGGCTGTGGGCTTCCAGGGTCTGGTGAGAACAGGGGATGTGGCAGAATCGGCATAGGCAGGATGCCGAGGAAGTCCTGCCTATGCCGAGGAAGTAGCCGGAAGGGTGGCCAGGGCGCCGGCCAATGTCATAACAACTGTGCTGGATGACCACAAAGTGATTGTTGCCCAAGCTTCGAAATGCGAGAGACGAGTACTTCATTGCTGAGATAGACACAATGACCAAATATTGGAATTACGATCTAAACCAACTGCAGCTCCTCCCGCACTAGACGGCGATAGTCAATCAAACGGAAGCAGACCCTGGCATTGTCACCGCTGAACGCTCTCGTGCCTGTCGAGCTCGACATTCGCGACGTTGTACATGCACGCTCAATGACGGCCGTCGCATCCCAGGGGCGCGATGACCCCTTCACGCTCGACCTGCTTGCGTCCGAGCTGCACTCACGGCCTGGGTCACCAGACTCTCCTCAGATCGACCTGCCCACCCTTCTCCCGCTCTCGCATACCCACCCACATCTCGATGTCTCCTCGCACAACCGGCCATTTCTTGTCGATGACTTTCTCCTCACCAGGGCAGCGCATACGTCCTTGCCAGACCTGAGGACGGAGTTGAGGGATTATCTGGCTCAGCTGAAGGAGGAGTTGGTTGGGCTGATCAACCGAGACTATGGCGACTTTGTGAGCCTGGGGACGGATCTGAGAGGAGAGGGCGACCGATTGGAGCGACTGGGGAAGCCAATTCCTGGAATGAAGTCAGAGGTTGATGTGTGTAACCTATCTATGCTATTGTCTTTGCTCTTACTGCTACATTTTAGAGAGCAAAAGGAGAGCTAGATGGCGTTAAGGAAGCTGTTCGAGACAAGCTTGCGGAACGAGCTGCTTTACGAGAGGAGAAGGTATGTGTATAACAAGTTACCCTTCCTGCCAAGGTCTCACACACGACTCTAGGTCTTGTTACAGCTGCTGTTGACTCTCTCCGATTCCCTCGTACGACTGGAATCCCTCTTGGCAATCGCGTCTCCGCCTTCTGAAGACCCAGACATGCCTACGATTTCTGAAAAGATCGAGTCTGTACCACCAGTAACGAGTCGCGGAGCGAAGCATCTTGCCCGAGTAGCATCGGAGTATCTTCAGCTCCTGTATCATGCGGACAAGGCGCGGGCAGAAGGCTGCGCGTTCGTGGAGTCAAATCGTTGGGTGAGTAGCCGCCATCTACAATCAGGGACATCTCTAACATGAGATCTCAGCGCATTGATCGGATCAAGACGACCCTATCTCGCGATTTGGACAACCTTTTCACGTCGCTCCTGGGCAGTTCGGCCAACCAGCAGAGTAATGAAGGCTTCTTCACTTCTGCTACGTCCGACCGCGGTCGACGATTGCCTGAGCTTAATGAGGTGCTACGGACGTACGATGCGCTGGGTGAATGGCGCCAAGCAGAGGAAGTCCTGCGGAGAGAGGTGGTCAGACCATTCATTCGAAGTGTAAGAAATTGTATTACGTGGTATGTCAGCCGGTACTTACCCTTACCCAAGACTCTACATCCTGCGGCTCTCACCGCCCCGATTTCTCCCCTTCTGCCCCGAACACCATTTCTCCCCAAGTTCTTCAACCGCTCCTCCATCACCGAAGCTCTGTTGTCGCCTCCTATTACAACGCCAGGAGCGATCACACCTGGCCTCATGGGGGCTTTTAACCCACAAGCGCCTCTCCTGCTGACAGAAGATACGCCTCTCGCGGCAGTTTACAATCAGCTCCTGCGCTTCGCGGATCGCGAGTTACAAAGCCTCATCGATGCGTCAGAGCGGATAAGCAACGCCCATAAGGGTCGCCGGAATCCTACGGAAACGCCTAATGAGAATGGCAAACCAGAGGACTCGGAGAACCGGTTCGACTTCCTGGCAAATGTATTTTGGGCTGAGACGGCGTCTGCGCTTATGGACGAGATGGGTGGTCAGCTGTTCGCAGCGGGGCGACCGGATGAGTTCTTGATCGTAAGTAAGGCGCGGCCATATACGGGGTAGCTTCTGAAAGACGAAACAGAATTATCACACAACCAGCGCCTTCCTGCACTCACTCGAGACGCTGGCTCCGTCCCTTACAAGCGTTCTCACTCTACGCTCTCATGCATCAAGAAAAGCCTTTGATAGGCGATGGCAACTTCCGGTCTACTTCCAACTTCGGTGGAAAGAAATCGTCGCCGGTCTGGAAGACGCGTTGAGCGGAAATGGTTTGTCAATATGAAGCCGCATATTCACATTTCTAACCCGATGCTCGTCTAGCTGTTGCAGGAGATAACTGGGATGGCTTCAAGTCGCCGCAGGCAGATGCTGTATGGAAGGCGCTAGAACGCTGTTGGAGCGAGGATGTGTTTGTGCTTGAGCTGGGCGAGCGTTTCTGGCGGTTAACACTGCAAATCTTGAGCCGCTATCGAACCTGGCTGGCGGAATCGGTGCCAGCGGAGCCTCTTGGGCGTGCCGCTCTGTTGGCATCCGAAGACAGGGTTAGTTTGATGACTTTGCTGTGGCTCAACAGAACTGACTCTGTAAAACAGCGATCAGCGTCCCCAGCTCTCGGCTCCGTACCGAGTCGATCATCCACCCCTATGCCTCCGTCAACACCGGACGCAAAGGATGGAGGGGTGGATGACGATGAGACACTGCGCAAAACTGCATACAGCATTGTCGACATGAAGCGTTTAGAAACCAACGTCTGGGATTTGTACGAGAGGATTGGAGGCCTTCTCGAGGAGGCAGAAGAGGAAGACGAAACGGCCAAGGGTATGTCTTCTCAATCATGGCGTGACTGCGGCTCATGATTTTGTACAGAAACGTTGGATTCCTCCCTGGCTCGCTTACTCTCACCAATCCCGCTGTACAAAAATCAAATTCTGCAGATTCTTATTCGGCGATCGGCAGATCCTCTTCGACACGTGCGCTCGATCGCGTCCCAGTATCGTGCCATGTCCAACAAGCGCGAACCTACGGAGCCGAGCTACTTCGTGCCTGGTATCATGCGCCCCGTCAAGGTCTTCTTCGATAAGGGGGGACTTGGAGAAGCGCTCAAGGAGAGCTACGGTGCCGCATGGTCAACCGAGGTGTTCGACGAGATATGCCAACGATACACTGCAATTCTGGTCGACATGAAGAAGACGGAGGATTCTCTTCGGAGATTCAAGCAGGGCAAAAAATCTGGCTTCTCCCTGTTCGGGTCATCAACGGCATCGGCCAAGGAGGAGGAAGGCAAGGACGAGGAGCGGGTAAAGAAGCAGATGCTGCTTGACGTAACGGCGCTGGGCAAGGACGCTGGGGCGCTCGGTGTGGACACAGGGGCGAGCGAGAACTTCAAGGGACTGATGCGGACGATCGGGCTGGGCGAGGCGAGCGCTTGAGTCCCTTTGTGAGCCGGAACACGTGCTACCGCACCGCGTCTCCGATAGCGTTGTCATGCCATACCCTTTTCTAACGCGACTAGCCCCGTTCTGTTATTGATGCGTGGCGATGGTGTCAAGATGCGCGTTCTAGGGAATACGAGAAGGTGCGACCGGTGGGTTGGCATACCGCTCGAGTCGGACCTGGTCCAATTCTATTTGGGCGCCGGCACATTCGGCTTGGGGGAAGGCTAAGCCGAGTTTATCGGGTATTTTCAAACCTTAATCAAGTACTGTAATTGCTGTGAAGTGGGAAAAGCAAGCGCTCTGACGGGGAATGTGGCTCCTGCATTGTAGAACGCGGTTGCAAGGGGATACTCAACATGGCGTAAGGGGTTATCGATCAATTTGGTGATGTGTGCGCAGATGTTTGGAGAACAACAGAAGAAGGCCCGTGAGACGCGCCTTGCCGCCTGCGGGTCCCTTGCAGGCGGACATGAGGCGACACAGCCACTGGCCCTCCCCGCCGCGGGCGGGCTCTGGGCGGCCTCGCACGGCAAGGGCCGTCACCCTGAAATTCGAGGCATCACACCCGAACGCGCTGCTGCTGCGTTTCAACACCTCTTGCTTGCGCTCTTCTCTGGCTGTTCGCCTCGTTGTCCGCTCGCTCCTCCACTCCCGGCCTGACGAGGAAGGGAGTCACCCCTTCTGGAATATCCATTACGTATGTCCAAACTATTTACACCGATTGTGAAAGGCCCGTTTAACGACGATCCCCAGTCTTCACACCCACGCACACGTTGCCCCTCTCATCTCCGATAATCGCCAACACAAGGCCCAGCCCAACCATGACAACTCACTAAGCACCTTGCGTCCCCTTTTGCACCCCAAATCCCCCCGAATCCAACGCATATCCGATACATCCGGCGATCGCCGCGAGGTAGACAGCCAACAATGGCCACGTCGCCGTCAGGCTCTGCCTCTGCATCCTCCGTCCGCGCAGACGCCATCTCGCGCCTCAAGAGGGCCGCCTCTCTACCACGCATGAAGGATGGGAGGAGGCCTGCTATACCGGCTAACGGAGGCGCGTTCAGTGAGGGAGGAAAGAGTGAGGAGAGCTCACAGCGCGGGGCGGATACACCGACGTACGGGTACGGGGATCGATCGCATTCAGACAGCGACGTAGCGGCTCTGGACGCATCGCGAGAAGACGAACCCGAGTCAGGCCATGAGACAGTTGTGGAGATGCCATCGGAGATGCCAGCTGAAGACGATCTGCCGACACCGATGCCTCGAGAAGACGTCAGTGGCCTGCATCATGTCGAACATAACGCGTCCGCGCCTCCCCATGTGACATCGCCGGAGACAGAGGCCGAGACGCTGCACGATTCAGAGAGCGTTGCAGAACACCGCCCCACGGACGAGGACGAGGAGCACTACGATGAGGAGCAGCATGACGAACCGAACACGGATCTGATGGCCCAGCAACTGCTACTCAACATGCAGCTCCGCGCCTTAGCCAGTGTCCCTGCTGCTTTCCAGCAGGCGGCATTTCCCACTGGTTATCCCCCCTCTGCGTTTCCACAAAATGTCTTTCAATCCGGGCTCGTCTCGCCCCAAATGCAGAACGCCCAGGAGATGCTCCTCAATGCGTTGGTGCAGCAGCAGCAGCAGCAGCAACAACAAATGTCGCCTCAGCAGCATCGTGCCTACCTCCCTCCTGCATCCCCAGTCGGTTGGCAACAGCGCGTAAAGTCCCCTGCCTCTCCCCTGCCGACACTCAATGATATCGCCGCCGCACATCAACGCGGTCTCTTCCGCTCAAACAGCGCTGCCGCTAGAACCGAGGCATACAATAAGTTAACCGGTGGTCGAGATACACCGTCGGTATCCCAGCCTCCTTCAGTGCTGGGTTATGCTAGCACGAGCCGTCTCGGTCGAAGCAACACTGTAACAGGTGGCGAGCGACTAGCGGCGGGTGGTCGCATGGTTGGGGTGATCAGCCGTAGACGACAGCAAGAGGACCAAAATCGAGCACCAAGTGCACTGGATATGACAACAAGCGCTGGAGAGGAGAGCTCAGTGTCTGTCACTACCAGAGAAGAGCGGCGTTCCCGCCGCCGCCGACGACATTCCAGTCAATCGAAAGCCATCGTAGACGACCGTGATGTCCCAACCAACGCCCCGAGCACGCCAGCCGCGTCTGCGACCCCGTTACCCCAAGACGACATCCCTCCTCTACCAAGGCCAGAGTCACTCTCCTCGACCTCAGTTGCGAATGCTCTTAGGCAGAGCATTGAAAGACGTGTCGCGCGCGAAAATTCCGACTACGAATATGGCGATGTGAGGGAGAGGCAGACGACTCCTGGACCATCTTCAAAGCCGGGAACCGACATCGATACTGACACCGAGATCCCGCCGCTGCCGCAGAGCCCACTCGTCCCGCTGCGAAGTGCGCCGCCTCTTGCCAATTCGCATGCCCTACCGACAACCCCGTCCATCTCCGGCCTCCCCTTCCCCAACCCCCAATTCTTCACTCCTCTTCAAGGCCATGCATCAGACGTACCCTCAAATACTTCATCCAGTCTGATGGACATGCGCATGCCCGTCTACCTCGCCACAGGCAGCCTAAGCCTTGATCGCGATTCATATCCACAAACGATAAGTGGTACACCTTTCAGCACCCCGTACAAATCACCGCGGACCGACGAATACGGCGGGGCAGCTCATCGCGCCGCCACCCCAGGTGACGACTCTGCTACCGAGAGCCCGTGGAACTTGGGAACTGGCTCTGAGTTCCAGGGAGGCCTTGGTGGTGTCTTAGGTATGCAGACATACACATTTTTGGCGTCCTACAGTCCTGACGTTGTGCGATACAGGGCGAAACCTGATGGATCAGATTGACGATATTGGCGAAGCGCTGCCGGAAGCCGAGGCGGAAGTTGGACAGGTGCTTCTTATATCAGAACCGCCCAGTCCAGTACCGGACTCTGCGGTGACTGTCGTACCGCACAGGACGCCTAGCCCTCTACCAA
This sequence comes from Calocera cornea HHB12733, assembly GCA_001632435.1. NCBI lineage: Eukaryota > Fungi > Basidiomycota > Dacrymycetes > Dacrymycetales > Dacrymycetaceae > Calocera > Calocera cornea. Next base: position 136,247 of record KV423946.1, read on the forward strand.
TGGTTCCGGTCTCGGCACCTGCGACCATAGCAGCCATGACATCTCAGCAAGTTCCGTTCCCAGCTGCAAGCCCTGCAAGATCGCCGGTGCCCAGATCAGCAACTCGGGATGTGCTTAGCGATATTTCCTACACCTCTGTTCCGCCTGCATCGACCCCTCACCGCAGTCGGACAGAATCGATAGGCTTTTCTGATCTTGACACGGCGATCACAGACGGCGAGACTACTGGGCGCGAGGACAAGCCGAAGAAACCTCGCAGCGGAAGCAACTTTTCTGACAAAGTCAAGAGCTTCCTGTCCCATATGTCAAGCAGGTCTGCCATGCGGCAAAGGACAATTAGTGTCAGCAGCCGGCATGAACGGCAGCAGAAGGGGGACTCAAGTCACAGCAGCGAGATCCTGAGCCAGAAGTTCGAGAGTTCGGACAATAAGGACAAGGCAGAGAACCGCGAGAGCCGGGATAAGCCAAACAGCCGCGAAAGCCTCCAGAAGCCCGAAACCGAAGTGAACAAGGAGAGGACATCTGCTCCAATTCGCGAAGATCTCCTGCTGAAGAGCGTATCAACCGTATCCTTGGCTTCTCAGGCTTCTCCCAATTCGGGCAAGTCTCTCATGGACGTCACCAACCCTTTGCCTCAAGGCAGCATCTCACCCATGCCACCTCCGTCCGCCGCGCAAATTGCGAAATACAACAGCGTGGACAAACTGCTACCTTTCCCTGGCATGCTCAGGCTGGAGCAGGAGCGGTCGAAGTTTAGGACTTTCTCTCCGCCCACGTCACCGATTGACTTGTCATTCTCACCACCTGCCACGTTGTCTCCACCACAAGATCCGCTGGCCAGCGCCAAAGCAAGCTCGATGAAGCTCAGCACGCCATCTCCCGGCATGACCATATTGGACCTGCCTGCTGTACCTAACAGTGCACCTCCTGTACCGGGGACCCTGGGAGAGAGGATGGGCGACAGACAACTGCACTACATTGATCTACCGGATAATCTCTTGTCCGGTAGTGACTCGTTGCCTACCACTCGCCGAGGTGTTCAACAATGGCTGCGCATGAAGAAATCTTCTCCAAATGATATGATCCAGAAGAAGTCTTCCTTGACGGATCTACTTAGCTCTGGCATGCTCACTGAGAGTGGCACAGAGAGAGAAGATGGCGCAGGGCTTTTCGGCAAGTTGTCTATCGGACGAAGCTTGAACAAAAAGCCAAGTCGACCGCGCGTTGCGGACAGACAAGACGGACGACCGGGAACAGCACCAAGTGCAGTCAATGTTCCGGCTGTTCCGGCTGTTGCTGCGGCCCATTCAGCAGTGGGCGGACCTGTGCCCCCCGCACCGGTGCTACCGCTGCCTATAACTCCTCCGGAGCCGTCATTCGCAACCATTCCAGCATCGCTGCCGGAGCCGCCGGCTCTGGATCTCCCATCAACGTCGGCCGCGAACAACTCCCTCGCCTCTTTGGCAGCCGCAGCTGCAATAGTGGAAGAGAAGGCGAACAATTACCATGCTCTCGCCAGTCTTGCAGCCGCAGCCGCTATCCCGGACCAGCCGGAAGGCAGTCATAGCTCTGTGGCTAGCGATCCCTCTGGACCCAACAGTCGCAATACAGACATCTCTGGTTCAGCGCTCTCAACACCGTCCGTATCCCAGGAAACGTCGTCTGCATCGCAACCGTCCCTGGACTCGCCGCCTTTGGTAGAGCAACCCCGGCTGAATGAGGCCAAGGGAACGGGAACGGTGTCGAAAGCGCCTGCTGCACTTGCGTATCGATCCACGTCTCCAGCAATATCTGCGAAGCCACCACCGCCCCGGAAGCTCTTGCTTCACAGTCAAGTTCTTCAGGTAGTTCAGGGTGACCGGCTGAAAGAACGCCATCTGTTCCTTTTCTCTGACATCCTTGTAATCGCGAAGCCAGATCCAAGAGCATTGTCGGCCCATGACAAGAGCGATCCAGCGTCCTTATCGCGGCCACTCCTCGTGAAGAGTATCGTGGAGCTTAGGAACTTGCGCCTCAAGCCGCAGCAAGATCACACTGAGCCTACGAAGTCCGACAAACACAGGTCGACGATAAGGGCCTTCGCAGATGAATTTGCGGAAGACCCCATAAGTGCAGTGGAGAAGTTAGCCCAACGAGCCGGCATTGAGGGCGATCCAGCGGCCATCGCGGACGTTCTATTTGAGACGCCTTCTCTGGATAAAAGACAACTGGGAGAATATCTCTGCTTGCGGTCGTCCAGGCACGTACTCCGAGCTTTCATCGATCGATTTGGATTTGAGGACGTCCGGATTGACATCGCCTTACGGACCTTCCTTCTTTCTATCATTCTACCGGATCAAGAGGACAGCTCGGATCACCTCTTGAACAACTTCGCGGCGCGATGGTGGCATGCGAACTCCCGGACGATAGGCTTCGATCGCGAGCTGTCGACACGACTAGTCCTGGCCATGATCCAGCTGAGTGACGCTCTGCATTCGGCTTCCTACTCTACCCCAGGCCGGAGTGGCGCTATGAGCCCGTCCAAGCCACGGCTCTCGGTTCATGAGTGGATCGAGACCTTCCGCATCCGGGATCATAGGCAATTGGTACCTGAGATGCTGCTTAGAGCCATTTATACCGGAATCTCCAGGTTCCGGATCGCTGAAGCACTGGATTCCAACAGCGATTCGGAGGTACCAGCCGCCATGATACCGGCTAGAATGAAGACAAGACTAACCCATGGCGAGCCATCTGAACGCATTCACATTCGCATACCCCGCCCCGATCGCAATTTCGCCCTTCGATTGTACGGGCACGGGTTAAAGTTTGACCCTGAGTACCTCGACTTCTCCAACTCCACGGAACAGTCTTTCGTCATCTTCCCAACCACGGTCGGCCAAAAGACAATTATTTTCGGTCGTGAAGGTGGCAATTCAGCCTTTTACACCGGCGTCCCATTGAGCAAGACCGTTCTCGTTGAACGGGCGTTTATGAAGAATACTTTCCAGCTGGCCTTCGTCAACCATCTCGGTGTCAAGCGCAAGTATCTCTTTAGCATGGACGACCTCTTCCGGGTGACCGAATGGACCAACGCTCTCACCAGTGAGATCAATAAACGGAGGTCAATGGATACAGCTATTCGCGAAAAGGACATCGAACGCAAGACTGCTGCAGATGTGATCGCGTTTGTCATGCTTCGCGACACGTTACTTCCGCGGGAGGAGAAGGAGGCCAACTCTTCCGCCGCAGATACAAGCGCAGCGAGTCTCTCTCGTCTCGTTCCCCCCAAGAGTGCCATGTCGAAAGAGGCGCCTAGCGGTGATCGACCGTACAGCGGAACGCAAATTATCCAGATTTGCATCCAAAACAGTCTCCTATCAGGCATGATCTTACGATCGAAACCCCCGAAGTGGGACGGCGCGGTAAATGACCTTGAGAAGAGGACATCCACGCCTAGAGTTGCATCGCCCCTGGCAATGACACCAAGAATGCGGCCGTCCGGTGTTCGTATGATCTGACGAGTTGTCTCGAAACGTTTCTCCTTTGCCCTGTGTTCAAACTGCGGGAAGACCCCCACAACACTTGCGCGCCTTATTCTGTTTGATTCCCTTCCCATTGTCCAAATTGTCGCATGTTCATTCTCACCTCACCGCATGTGTACTTCTAGCCATCCTTTGTACCCATCACTATACCTAACTCTCATGCGAGAAAATTAGTACCCTTTATGGATTAGCGCGTTCCTGTGCATTCGTGATTTGGGTCGTTGACTCTGATTATGTACGTGTGTTGCGTCCCGCATTTTTCTGCCCCCGACGGCCACCATGCCACCATGAGACCACGCGTCAAGCAGGTTGAGAACGGACTCATAGCTGCGTTAGGGCGCAGCCAAGCTCTACAAGAGATCCGATGGATGCGGAGTGAGCTACTGAAGGATGATGGAAGAAGAGACGCTGGCGGCGCTGACGCACGTTTGGAAAGCTGGATCAATAGGCGCACAGCTGGAGAGCCGCTCCAATACATTCTCGGTAAGACGTCTCGGTCCGATCTCTGCCCGCCTTACTCATCTTTTGAAGGCAGCCAACCCTTTGGTCCATTGGATATTATTACACGACGCCCGGTGCTTATTCCCCGCCCGGAGACCGAAGAATGGGTACGCCAGCTGTCAGCACGATTCGACTTGCGGGCGCGAGGCAGAACAGTTTCAGTGCTTGATTTGTGCACGGGGACCGGCTGCATCCCGCTGATGCTATGCCATATATGGCCACGGGGGCAGGTCCGCGTGCTGGGTGTGGACGTCTCAGCTGATGCGGTCGCACTTGCGAAGGAGAACCTGGAGAAGAACGGCAGCAACGGGAATGAGGCCGACTTCCTGCGCGGGGACATGTTTGATGATCGCCTCTTGGCTTCCTTGTCGGAGAAAGGAAAGTTCGACATCATCACGTGCAATCCACCCTACATCCCATCACACGAGTACGCCAAGTTGTCCAAATCCGTCAAGGAATGGGAAGACCCCCGCGCGCTGGTCGGGGATTATCCGCTGCCCGAAGACCGATCGAGAATCGAGGAGATAGAAGCGGACGGATTGCGGTTCTACTCCCGGCTTGCCGATATCATACCGGGCCTGCTGGTGTCCAAAGACGGTATGGCCGTGCTTGAATTCGGCATTGGTCAAGGGTCAGATGTTATGAATATCCTGAGGCACCTCTTTCGCGAGGCAGAGCTGTGGAAGGACCAGTTCGGGAAGGAACGGGCTTTTGCTGGATGGACTTGACACCGCTACGGCCTGTTTGCGGCCCGATACCGATACAGCCACGCAGTCATTAATGTATGTATACGGATCTTGATCGTGTATTTCCAATTGTAGAGCGACGCCGTTGCGTTTCTCCTCCTGATGCCTGCGTTAGGCCCTCCACCATGCGGCAAATCAGATCCGGTTCGGCTGCTGTACGAGGCGCGGATGCCGATTGTTATCGCGCATGGGGAAGGAGCTTTGCTGTCGTCGTACGGTGCGCCCCAACGCGTACACCGCACGTATTTACGCGGCCACATTGCAGAACGGACCATGCATGTTTGGGGTACAGTTTTTTATTCTACTCCTTCTGTATGTTCCGACTGTTCCTGGGCGGTCCAATATGGGGATGGGCGAGCCTGCAGAGAACGTGCGACCCTGTGACAAATTTTCAGCTACCCTTATCCGACGTCACCTGTGTGGATCGTGAGGGCTTCTGATAGTGTGGATACGAAGCGTAGAATGTAAGACAAGGTGCCTTTGTGTGGGAGAAATAGGGTGTATGTGGAAGAGGGCGACGATTAGCGCTGTCTGTCTCAGAGGGCGTCTGCGACATGGGGAGCATTCTTGAGCTTGACCGCTTGACGACGCTTTGTTTATTGAACCCCCTTCCTTCTTCCGGGTAGAAGTTGCGTAATGTACAGGCAGCGGGGCTGGCGAGTCCGCTCGGCTGACCCACTTATTTTTCGTGCCCCGCAATCAGAAACGCCATCATTCCGCACTGGCAAGGTTGCGTGCTCATCATCGGCGGCGCCCCAATTACCCATCAGTGCTCGGAAGGGTGGCAGCCGGCCATGTCGGGGACGCCAGGAGTGGGTGGCACCTGACTCGACTGGCACCCATCGCGTTATCGATGAGTGTAGCATGCACATGGCGGGCAAATTTATGAGGAATGCCAACCAGGGCGTGACAGTCCTCCGCACTCATAAAGGCCGACATCGTTGTGGAGTATACGCTGCGCCCTCTCCCCTCCGTAACGTCGCGTACATACACTCCTCGCCGCATCCCTTTGCCCTCGGCGTCGGCCTGAGACCGCACCACTCCCTGCTGCTCTACGAACTCACGCTCTTGTTGTTGTACATCATCATCAATGTCGATGTGTACGTCGCGCCTGGGTCATTAATGATGCCCTGGTCTGACACGCTCCCAGACGCCCGTTCCGGGCCCTCGATGCTCTCGCCCTCGAGCGCAACCGTGCGCCCGACGTACACGTCCAAGCCCCGCCGACAGTCGAATGCCGTGCAACCCAGCGGCACGGGGATGCCCCCCGAGCTGGAGCTCTTCCACAACTTCGTGCGATGGCACGCGCCCGACGTGCTGATTCAGCCGTGGGGCGCCAAGTCCCGGCAGCCGCAACTGAACTACGCGGGCGTGCCCCTCGCGCACGACCGCTTCAGCGGATCGCTGGTCATCGTCGAGCCGTACGGGAAGAACGCGATCGACATCGTGTTCGTCCTCAACCGGCGACCGCCGCAGAAGCGGTACTGCGTGCGGGCGAGGGTGTACCTCGCGCAGTGGGCCAAGGACGAGCGGAACGCGCAGCTCACGCCGGACGACGTGCGCGCTGCGGCGTTCAGGGGCGTGCAGACGCTCATGACGTCGCCGCACTTGGAACCGGTGGAATATGTCACATCCTTGACAAAGCCGCAGGACTTGGATGAACGTGAGTACCCCCGCGCGCAATGATATCCCAGCACTTACCGTTCCCCTCCAGCTTCTCCGCTCGAATCGCGCGCAGAGAACGCACCATCATTGCAGTGGTCAATGTCGATGTGAAGATTTCAGTCGCATGCCTCAACATGAGAAGATCGAAGGGATGATGATAATACCACACGCGCTATCATACTCGAGAGAGTTCTACCCAACCATTGTACCCTTCACGCCCACGCCCGCATGCAGCATCGACATGACACGACGACGACCGGATCTTTTGGTAGCATACTATACTCCCCCCAAATAATCATACCCATTTCTGAGTGTGACGCGTCCGCTTGTGCCTGCTGCCTGCTGCCTGCTGCCTGCTGTCCCACGTCCCGCCGGACACAGTTTATACATTCGTGTTGTCCGCCATGTTCGCGTACTCGCTTTCGATGCCGGGCTCCATGAGGGCCGCGTGGAAGCAGATGATGAACGCGCTCGAGCCGACGAGCCAGAAGAAGGTCCAGACAGGGGACGCCCACCACAGGAGGGGCAGGCCGATGACGAACAGGGCGATGTACAGGGTCTTCTGGGTGACAACGTGCTCGCCGAACTGTAATGGCTCGGGCGCTAGATCACATAACCCGCCGTGAGAAAGGGGCCAGGCACAGGGGGCGCGCGCAGGAAACGGAGGGATCCACGCACCGAACCGGTTGATGGCTGCGAAGCCGCCCACGAGGATAAGGAGCGCGATCAGGAGCAAGGGGCGGGTGATGCTATTCACGGGTCGGTCAGTTCCAACTCCGCGCTCGGACGGCTGCGGTGGGCGCGCACATGGCATAGATCGCCAGGCCGAGGATGATCAGCAGGTAGTTGCCGGAGAAGTAGCGCGTGTTGTACGATATCCTCTGTATTTTCACGGACGATCAGAAATTATGAAACTCCGAACGCTGCTGCACAGTGCACACCGAGGTCGCCTCGTTCATATCGGCGGGACGCGAAATGCGATGATAGTCGAAGAACTGGCCATAGTCAGCATTAGAGCGCCTAGCTGCCCGAGGGATTACTCACCTCGCCAGGCCCTTTCAAGGCACTGAAACGCGTCTCCTGCATGAGGATAAGGAGATGCGCTCTCTGGATCACACGAGCTCAGTGCGTACCCGTATGCTCTTGAGATATCCGGGTATCTGCATGACGTACTCCATCTTGGCTTATCGTTCACAGAGGGAGGGAGAAGAGCAGTTCAGAGACGTCGGTGCGCTGCCCAGCAGAGGGAGGATGGTCGTCCGGTTCAGGTGTGGGAAGCGAGGGCAATGTCGAGCTCGAGACCAACTAATGCGCCGTGCCCTCCGCCGCTGTTTTGCGCAGGCCGGAGCCGCACAGCCCCTAGGGGTACACGTTGTGCGAGACAGCACGGGCTTCGGGTTGCTTCGCCGCAGGACGAACAAAGCACGTCGCAGCGCCATCTTATGGGAGGAAGACGCAGTTTTTACGCGTTTTTCACTTTGTGGGGTACGGGAGTGGAGACAGAGGACCGGACAGAAGGAAATGGGTCACAATAGCCCTTGTGAACCCAACATTCCAATGAATAGGGATGATGATCCTCACAACTGCGACTTGGCACTACTCCACCAATCCACCGATATTCTGTTCTGCCGAAGAGCACCTGCACCACGGCGCAATAGACGATCGACTGTTGAAATTCATGTACGAGCTGTTATAGATGAGAGTAAGTTACAATGAAAATCATGGCGTTGTTTACTCAGGGCCGGTTTTGACGCGGCCCCCCAGTGCGCGTTGATGGAATCTTCGTTGCGACGGGCAAACAGGGTCCGTCGCCCGCCCTCGGCACCCTCCTCGCCGTCCGTCCCTGCACGCCCCCGGCCTCGAGGCGTCCTCGAGAACGTGCCCGACGTCCAGAAGGCACCCAGCGGTCATTGTGCAACCCCCCCCTTTGCACGCCGTCGCCGCCCTCTCTATCCCCACCACCATCCTCTATACCGTCCCCTCCGCCCGTCCCTGCGTCACTCGTTGTCCGTTGTTTACTCTCGCCATAATCCACCGCGCTCTTTATGCTTCTCTTCTGATCGATCCTTCCGCCTCTCTTTTCCCAACACTCGTACCGCACCACCTCACCCACGTCCGCCGTCGCCCCCTCACCTCGACGGACAATGTTCCCCACCTCCCTCCCTCTCGCCCTCATCCTCCTCATCCTCTCCTCAACCGCCCTCGCCCAATCATCCTCAAATGTCACCCTCAACCCCGCCGTCTCAACACTCTTCCAAGCAGCAGGCGGCTCCCTAGCGCCGATAGGGACAACAGAGAATGGGGGCCAGATATACGCTGCGTGCGAGCTGGACTCAAAGGTCTACATCGCCGGTGCGTTCAGCGAGATGTCGGGGACAACCGCACAAAACATCGTCTCGTACGACCCGTCGTCGTCGTCGTTCGCTGCCCTGCCCAATGGCGGGCTGAACGGCGTTGCCCACGCGCTGTACTGCGACTCGTCGAACCACCTGCTCTGGGTAGGCGGCAACTTCACCCTCCCCACCCCGGCCGTCGTCGTATACGCAACATCAAACTCCTCCTGGGTACCAGCACCGTTCGACGGCCTCTCCGGCCAGGTCCTCGCCATCACCCCCTCCGCTTCCTCCAAGTCCCTCTACTTCGCTGGCACATTCATCACTGCCTTCCAGTCGAACAGCACCAACTCGACCTTCGGCAACAACCCGAACGTGCCCTACTCCGCCGGCGCGACACCGTACTCGTCCTCGCTCGTCCCTATACCACTCGCGGGTGCCTCCCTCAACGCTGCGCCCGCGACCACCCAGACGGGATTCACAGATATCGCGAACATCCTATGCCCGGCGGGGGAGGACGGGGAGGGCAACACGTGGCTCGCGCAGGATGCGTCGCCCGCGCTGATCACCGTGCAAATATTTAGGAATGAGGGCGTGAGCGGGGTGAGGCTTGGGAACACCTTCGTGCAAGGAAGGGGAACAACCGGTTTCACGTGAGTTCTACCTCGTTGCGTTTTTGGCTTGCGTGCTGACTTTCGAGCAGAATCACCACCCTGCCGAACAACCAGGTGCTCCCGCTATCCTACATAGACCCAGCGACCAACACGACGCAGAACTGCACCTCGACCTGCCCCCTCCTCACAAACTCCTCAATCCCCTACCAGGACTTCATCTTCGCCTCCACCCCGTCCGTGACGATCACCGGCTTCCAGGTGACGCTCAACTCGTGGACGGGTGCCGGCGCGGGTCTACACCTCCTGCAGCTCCTCTCAGAGGGCTCCTTCGCCTCGTTCGTGCCTAGCTTGGACACGGCTTCCTGCTTCTCTCCTGGACCGACTACCGTTACTCAGTCCGGGACCTGGCAGGAACTCAATGCCACCACCGACACAGCTGGCACTGTTCAGCCGGTGCTGCAAGCGACTTTCCCAACCAATACCGCACCGACTTCGTCGCCGGCACTTGACCTGTCTGTATACGTCTCTGCTGTAGGCTACTACACCGTCTACCTCGTGACGCCCGGATGCACGCAAATGCAAGACTGCGATCTGCGAACGACAGTGCAAGCGTCCATCTCACCCGGAAACGGCATCGCCTCAGTAACACAAGAGATCGACCAGCGCGTCACCTCGGACACCTTCTCGGCCATCTACCGCGGCCCTCTCTACCCCTCCACACCCTCCTTCACCATCCCCGTCTCACTCCGCCTCAGTGACACCCCCGCTGGCCAAGGCTCAGGTGGCAACTACGACATTGTCGCTGATCAGGTGCAGTTCGTGCTCACCGCCGCGCCTAACGGGACGTACGAGAGCAGCGTGGGCGAGGGCGTGCCGGGGTACAACTACACCACCGCCCTGGGCATCGCGAGAGGATTCGGCATCTTTGAGTGGCCTCCCAGCAGTATGCCGGAGAACGCGACAGGCACCTTGCCCCAAGGCAGCGAGACGACCGTCGACGAGGCGGGAGGGGCCATGTACACCGGCATCCTGGGATCCAGCTATGCGTTGTTTGGAGCGACCATGGCTCAGTTCGGCTCGAACGCGATCAGCGCGCTCGCAGCGGGGAGCAACAACCAGCTCTTCATCGGTGGATCCTTCTCTCTCCCTTCGATCGGAGCGAACAATATCGCCGTCTGGAATGGGTCCACGCTTCTGCCCCTTCCCTCCGGAGGCCTGAGTGGACCTGTCACTGCCTTGGCTATCGACAACAATGGCGGGTCCCTCTATGTCGGTGGCACCTTCGCTGGACTCCAGAGTGGATCCGACAGCGGATACCGCGGCATTGCGCGGTACGACATCAACCAGCAGCAGTGGTCGCCCATGGCGGGTGGCGTGAACGGCCCTGTGACCGGGCTGGCACTCGACGGTGGCGAGCTGACGGTGGTCGGCAACTTCACCGGCTTGCCATCGAATGCCGCCATCAATGCAACGGGCCTGGCAGCCTGGTCGCTGTCGTCCCAATCCTGGGTGTCGCCCTTCGGTGTCGTCGTCGGCAACATGTCGTTCATCAGCAGTGATTCTGAGTTCTTCGCCGGAAACGCGCTGTTTGTGGCTGTCACGCAGGCCATTCGTGGCACCTTGTCCGTGGCACTCGTCATCATTATCTCCATCGTGATAGGTGCAGGCGCCGTTCTTCTTCTCTTCCTCATCGGCGTGTTGATCGCGCTCTGGCTGCGGCGCCAAGAGGAGACGCCTCACATGCTTGCGGAGAAGGATGAAGACGACGGTAGCAGCATCAACCAGCACCCCTCAATGCTGCTGGAACACGTCCAGGCTGCCACCCGTGCCACAATAATTGGAGAGGGTGCGTTTGCAGCTGCTGCAGGGAAGGGCCGAAGCACAGAGGGCTCACACGAGCACGCGGGCGACGAGCCCGCGGGTGACGATTCGATGGAAACCGAAGAAGCCCCAGTGGGTGGTGATGTTGAAGGGCCCTTCGAGGACGACGGACGCGTTGCTCACACCAGGTATTCATTCGAAGCGGCTTCGGACGGTGAGTTGGACATACGCGCAGGGGCGCAGGTGCAAGTCTTAAATGACACGGATGCATCGTGAGTGGCATGATGTCCTTCCACCCTTCACTACTGACTAATTTTTTTCGCAGGTGGTGGCTTGTCCGGGATTTGGAAACGGGTCGCGAAGGCATTATACCAGCATCATACCTTCTTTAGACATTGATCCCTACCACGTTTCTTCCTCTGGGTGTATATCGACCGTTCTATCCAATCTTGTCCGTTCCTGACATTTATTATCGGTGCTTTTCAGAACAACATAGCTCTGGTACTTCGTACACTTGGGGCAACTGTTCATTCTTGAGCTCTGGTATTGCTGTAAAATAATCGCATGCCGTGGTCCTAATGCATTTTTGCTGTATCCGAAGCATCGGACTTCTGTTTGATCTGAGAAGACTTAGTGCGTGACATTTGAAATTTCCGTTGTCCATGGGAACTTTGAGTTGCTCAAGGCTCACCCTCAAAATATTAAATAGATGTTGTGTTGGTGTGCGGCGCTATCCGCCGTCGGGTTCAAGGCTTTTGATATCCTGCCGGCGATCCTCAGACCCGCATTCCGAACGCAACCCTCGAGAGTAGCTATGACAGCGTGACACGGAAGCCAACAATCCGGAGTATTGTGAGGAGCAGAGCGATTTAAACATCGAAACCCTTTGGTCCAGCCTTGGTCTTGCGCCGCATGTGCTGTGAGGACGAAAGGGGTCACTTTCTTTGTTGGATTCTGAGGGTGCAAAGCAGTCCCGCGCGGACCCTGCCAGTGAGCGCTGTGGATGGAAGCGCAGAAAGAAAACTGCATCAGGGACCATGATATGCGGCACTAGCGCACTGAATGGGCTCCTGATTATCTCGGGCGTTGCAACCCCGTCTCCACCGACAATGCCCACAGAGGCCGGGACGGCCTAGCATTGGCTGGACGGTGGAAGCAAGGGGTGTGTCCTCCACTCGCTTGAACTTCGATGTATGTTGTGCACCGCTGCATGTCACGCAGGTTGTCGCATTCCTTCTACAGAGGCATGGAAGACGGGTCGTGGCCATCCGAACCGTAACAAGACATTGATTCATGAGGACGAGCGAAGGAGGAATGAGCCAATATAATATATTCATGCAACGTTGCCCAAAAGTCGAGTTTTGGTATTCGCTGTGCTTTGCTTTTGGATCTTGTGTATACGAGCGTTGCGGCACGCACAGCTCCTGGAGGTTGAAATGAGAGTCGCCGCCCAGAATAAAATCACGAACGCTTCTTCTCGTAAACCACAGTGCCGCTTATCCCGTAAGCGTGACTGGAGTGCTCGTACGAAGGCGATCGTACAGGGGACAGAAGAAATAGAGTTGCCGCGGCCTAGGGAGGCGACGGTGACCTTGCGGGCAGGCAGTTCCTTCAAATTGTTCGTCCGACCCATATGATTCCGTTACGTGAGTGCGATTGACTATATGAACCGGTCCCTAAGCCATGCAGGAATCGACATCACACCAACAGGCTAGAAGCCGTAGCAACTTCGTGCAGCCACATGCAGGGGCCACGGACAACGTGCTTTTTTCCCACAGGCCCTGTACCCAGTGGGATAAATTCCGGGCATTCTTTGACCCTTACCATAAATAAATGAAATACTCGGTCGACACAGTTGATAGAGCGAGTGACGGGAAACGAGGTAGAGGTCTCACGATCAGACAATCCAAGGGTGGCCCTAGCAACTCCACCTCAACCAAGGATATTCGCATGTCGTAGTCGGAATGTCGGCCAAGGACAAGGAATGTGCTCCGCATCACTGTCTCAGCGTCGAAGGCTTGTGATGCGGGGCTTTCCTATGGGAATTCTGCCTCCGAGCGCCGCATGGAGGCTGGTCTCAACTCTAATTTTTATTCCTATTTTTGCTTCCATTCATTCCGGATCGGGGCATGCGGGCGCAGACGCCGGACTTGGTCCCGTGCCATAAGCTATTGACTCGCCCCGGTGCCAGGAACGCTGGAAAGGCCCATCTCCCGCGGGGAGTCTCCGCAAAGGACCCTGCACCTCCTCTTGCCTGTCAGAATGGCGGATACTGCCCCTGCGTGAACGTCCAGGCCCCTTCGTTGCATCTCTTCTTCCTCTCGACCACCCCCTGCGCCCTGTTCTACTGCTTTCTGATATCTTCTTCCCAGGCGGCGTGCCCCGGTCCCAGGGCCCTATCTATTGATTCTATCTTCTTCGCACTCGGTCTTGCATGCCTATCTCGTTCCCATAAAGCCCACGGTTCATTCGCACCCCTTTTCGACGGCCGCCCGCCATGTCCTCGTCAACTATCTCTCAGGACACTCAGGAATACCTCAGCAATGTAGTTGGTGTACAGTACGCTCTTGGTACGCTCCCTTTGCTCCCCGTGGCGCTTTGTGTGCTTACAGATGACATCAGTGGGCGCTTTTGTTTGGCTTGTGTATGATTACGGTAAGTAAACTGGCTAACATGGCCAAACGGTGTCCTAATCCTCGTCCGCACTAGTCCTTTGTATTGGCCTTGAGGTCCGTGTATCATTTGCGTCATAGCGAAAGTCGAATCTCACAATATCCTTTTAGGTCAAATACGTTTGGGTTAGTCGCCTTGATATGCACTCCCAGGGCGCAAACTAAATATTTTTCCAGTTCGCGCCATGGGGTTTGCCCAAGCTCCTCTATATCTGGGTATGTAGCATCCCTCATTCGAATGGCGCGGTCTAATAGGTTGATAGACACGGTACCTGGGGCTGTTGCTCATGGCGCTCATGGTGTGGAGTACGAATTTATCTTCGTTATACTGTTCTTTCCTAACAATATGACCAGCATCCACCGTTAGCAACCAGAATCCCAAGGTGTGCCGTTTGATGTCCACATGGTGCCATGACCAAGATATTCACCTCGGTCATAGTATTGTGTTGCCTTCTTCAACATCGAGACATGGGGTAGCGTCTGGATGATGGGCACTGTCTCAGGTACGCGTGTCTCAGTTTTACTGACTACCCATGGCTAATGCTGTCCCCAGGCATCTTGTTGCTTCGTATCTACGCTATGTATGAGCGTAGTCGCAAGGTCGCAATATTTGCTGTCACGATCAGTGTCGTAAGCTTGTTTCATCCCGTCTAAGGCTTCTCTCGCTGATGAACTTTCTAGGCTCAAATCATTGCTGCCTGTATGCAATACTCGAGCCTGTCGTCATGGCCGCTTACTAACTGAATTCTGATCAGGTGTTATCCTCGGAATACAGCTGATCACTGTGTACACCCCTCCACCGCTCATAGCCCAATACAACGTCAGCGGTTGCTTGCTGAATGACAGCCCACCCGCGCTGGTGATGTACTGGATCGCTCGGCTTGCCTTCGACAGCATTCTCCTCCTCATGGTCGGTTACAAGATGGTGCGTCCGCCGCACTTGCTTATGGCCCGTCGCTAACAGGAATATAGACACATCGCTACGTCTCCTACAACAAAACTGACTTGCTTGACATTATGATCAAGGACAACGTCTCGACATTCATTTTGTTAGTCACCTTCCCATTTACCTGTTTTTTCTCGACTCATCATCCTGCAGCATTTTTTGCGTACAATCTGTCAACCTCTTCACCTACCGCCTTGCGCCCACGGAACTGGCTTCTGTAGCATTGCCATATTCGATCGCAACGGACATCATCATGAGCACACGGCTCATCCTTCACATCCGCGAAGCCTTCTTTGGACCTGGTGAAGAGGCTGAGCGCAGTATCGACGACAAGACCATCCCCCTCGCACCGATCCGTGTCCGCGGCCAGGGTTTGACGTCGCTCCGCTCCCAGAACGGCACACGGAGAACGCGCGGCAGTGCTTCGTACCTCAATGATCTCGACTTTGACGACGACGATCTGCTCACTGAGGAGCAAGGCGGGCCCGGTGTCATGGTCACTGTCGAGATCAGTACCGACTCTGCGCAACCCAGGCGCAGTGCATTCGGAGTGCTGGGTGAACCGCTGAATCACATTCCGGAGCACAAGGGTAGCAGCAATTCGGATGGGGATGAGGATTCGCATCGCGGCGACGTGTGAGCAACACAGAAGGTCCCGTCCGTGATTACATGCACAGGATGGATGGATGAGGAAGGATTACCACACATTTTCGATACCGTGCAATACTTGTTTTCTGGATCTGTTTTGTTTTTGGGATTGTGACAATATCAATGGCTCGTTGCGTTCACGCACTATCTTTGCTGAGAAATCTGATGGACACGGATGATATCATTCTTCAGGTATTGGTAAGCCGTGGGAATCAGGGTTCTCGTCCTGACGCCTCTGTTGGTCGCCTGGTCATGTATGGACGTCCAGCCTGCACACGCTCGCTGGGCGCCCATGGGCGGCAAGCCATTCCGTCAGGGCAGCGAACCGTCCACGGGTCGTCCTACTGTATTACGTCTCCATTTGACGTGATCCTCACCAAGTGCGACCGTGTCCTGGATGACATTGCCCAGCTGGCATAGAATCACGCGCTGAACATCGGTTATCTCCTCGCCGTATTTAAGCTTGAGGTCGTCAGCTGTCGCAAGGGGACCTCAGACAACATACATCCAAACGTCGTACTCTGAAAATATGGTTGGATATCGAACATTTGCAGTTGCGGGTGCTGGCAATGTCGGTAGGTGCCGTCTGTCCACATACCTAGCGCCGGCTGACGCCGTACTCAGGCAAGTTTATCATCGAGGAGCTCGTCAAGCTGAGAGACGTCGGCAAGGTGGCGTCTATTGATGTCCTGACCCGCTCTGTAAGCACCGTTGGCAACAACGCTAACGAATATGCACGTCTGACATGTCGGTTAGCCGGACGACCCGAAGCTGAAGGAGCTCGGCGTGACCGGACTAAAGGTCGACTACAACGACCCGCCGACGCTCGAAGCCGCACTGAAGGGGAAGGAGGTGGTCATCTCGACACTGGGACGGTCCGCCTTCCACCTGCAGGAGCTGCTGGGCCAGGCGGCCAAGAAGGCGGGCGTGAAGCTGTTCATCCCGTCCGAGTTTGGCAACCCCACGGAGGGCCGGGAGGACAGCTGGTTCGCGCAGAAGAACGCGGCGCGCCAGCAGCTCAAGGACATGGGCATGCCGTACATGCTCGTGTACAACGGGCCCTTCCCGGACTTTGTGTTCAACCCGTGCGTCTTGGGTCTTCTTGGCGTGGGTGTGCGCCGCGGCTGATGGGCTTGTCCGCGGTGCAGGCACATGGGCTGGGATCTCCCCAATGGCAAGGTCCAGATCAGCGGCAAGGGCGACACGCCCATCTCGTTCACGCAGAGACGCGACATCGGCAGGTTTGTCTCGCACGTGCTGACGACGCTGGCCCATGAGGAGCTCGAGTGGAGGACTTTCCGCATTGAGGGTGATCGCACGGTGCGCCTTCCCCGCTTTCACGCCAAGATATCACTGAACTGACAGCTCCGCAGACGATGAACAAGATCGCAGCGGAGTACGAGCGGCGCTCGGGCAAGAAGCTGGACGTGACCCACCGCTCGGTTGAGGAGCTGCAGGCGGCCGTCAAGGCTGCACCGAACGACGTGTCCGAGACGCTCCGGCTCGACTGGGAGATGGGCGGCGGGATCGTGGGCACGCCCGAGCAGCTGGACAACAAGGTGTACCCGGATTGGAACCCGAGCAGTGCGGTTGATGTGCTGCTGAAGCGGGATGGGTACTAGGAGAGAAGTGTATGCTCTATGAGAGTCAAGACGGAATGTGCGAATGTTGTTTCCATCCAGTGCGAATCGGTTACAATAATGAAGAACCAGTGATCAATTCAGTCGTGCTGATGTCATCCGAGGGAGACTCGTGCATGTGATTCGTTTTACATTGCCTTTGCTTCTCGAAGCAGTCACACCTTCCCCTCACGCCGTATTGAGCCCCTCAACAAGCTGGATCTCTGCCTTGGTGATGGTCCTCAGCTCGCCAGGCGCGGCCGTCCCGCCCGTAATGGCGCTCGTAGCGATCTCCGCCATCTGCCCGATCGAGCTGCGCGTGGCGTACCAGTAGCGGATCTCGTCCGGCACGACCTGGATCGCCGACACGCGCGAGTCGTTCTCGTCCCCCTTGTGCACGCCGTCGCCCAGGTCGCCGAACCACGCGGCGACGAGCGGCGACCAGAGCTTCTTGATGAACTCGCGGTCGTTGGAGATCCTACGGTATGAGAGCATGTCAGCAATCTGCGTGCGAGGGGACGAAGGAGGCACTCACCGAGCCTTGCCGGTGACGGACACCCAGCTGGTCGAGCTCGGGTCGAGGAAGGACACGTTGACGTGTCCGTCCGCCTCGATCTCGTCAAACTTGAACGTCGCGTTGTTGGCTATGAACGAGAACCAGAGGCTCTCCGCTGTGGCACACAAACACAGATTCATGAGCAGGCACCCATCAAGACCGAAGTGCGGTGAAGCGTACTGGAGGCAGGGGCCATGCACCTCGAATGCAGCTCGCCCGTCGGCGAGCGCGTAGTGAACATGCAGTACTTTGTAGTCTTCAGAATCTGTTTGAGCCCTGCAGATACCATACACAAGCCCAGAATCAGCTTCCCTACCAGCATATATGCAGCACAATCTAGGGCGCACCATCGATCTTCTGCTGCGGGGTGAGCCCCTCGGCCTTCTTCTCCGCCTTCTGGGTGTAGGGGTCGGCGCTGGACATGTTGCCTTTTCTTCAGTACGTATGTATGCGTTTGTTGCAGTTGCAGTCGTTCTGCGGGTTGCGTAGGAGAACGAAAGGGCGAGGCTCTGGGGCACCCATGACTTATGTACCTCACCGCAAGCGAGCGAGCGAACGAGGAGCACCATGACAGAGGGAGCGAGCTTCGATCGCAGCGTTGACGTCACGAGCCGCTCAGGCGGGAGCGCGGCGAGGCGAGGCGAGGCGAGCACGAGTGCGGGGGTTGGTGCCGATCGAATTCTCCGGACTCGGGCGCCACTCGCCCCAAGCCCGGCCAGCCTGGTGACTTGTTGCGCATGCGTTCTGGGCGCATGTAAGCTGGTGTTGAAGGGGGTTGGAAGGGCTTGTCCGAGAGAGAGGCAATGAGCTCAATGGGGTAGACTGCTCTCGTCCTGGACTCATCAGTAGGCTCATGGACCGAATCCGTACACATCAAGAGCGAACTATGACTACATGTTCTCAACAACAAGATGGCAACAAGTTCTGCGGGTATGATACAACAGCCCCAGCCCAAATATTTTCTCGAGATCTCTCTCTCTCCCCCTGCGTCCCCTCAGCCGAAGCGCGGTCCAGTAGGCGGCTCGCCCTCTACCCCTCCTTGACGACCTCCTCGCACGCAGCCTTGAATATGCTGATCCCGTGCTTCATCTCCTCCTCGCTCACGTTCAGCATGGGGATGAAGCGGATGACCTCGTACACGCTCGTGGTGAGGATGAGCATGCCGCTGTCCACGCACTTCTGCGCGATGCGCGCGGCGAGGTTCTCCGGCGCGCTGGGGCGCAGATTGCTCGCGTTGTCCCCCGGCACGTGCGGGGCCGGGCTGAAGAACTCGACGCCGATCATGAGCCCCTGCCCGCGCACGTCCGCGATGATGCCCTTCAGGGCCGGGTCGGCTTGCATGGCTTTGAGCGCGGAGACGAGCTGCTCGGACCGCGCCGCGACGTTCTCGAGGATCTGCTCGGTCTGGATGACCTTGGTCACGGCGATTGCGGCTGCGCACGAGACGGCGTTGCCGTTATATGTTCCTCCCTGCATCAAGTCAGCACACCTACAAGAAGAACCAGCCAAGGGAGAGGAGCTCACCATGGTCCCCGGTGCCTGCTTATCCGCGAGCTCCTTGCGCGTGACGATCGCGCTGAGCGGGAAGCCATTCGCGAGCCCCTTGGCCGTGACCATCACATCCGGCCTGACGCCCGAGTGCTCGATCGCGAACTTCTTCCCCGTCCTGCCCCACCCGCTCTGCACCTCGTCCACAATGAGCAGGATCCCGTGCTCGTCGCACACGCGGCGGAGGTAGGCCAGGTACGCGGGCGGCGCGGGCACGTACCCGCCCTCGCCGAGCACGGACTCGATCAGGATTGCGGCCGTGTCCGAGGGCGCGGACTGCTGCGCGAAGAGCAGCTCCAGCTGGTACGTGCACATGTCCACCATCTCCTTCTCCGTCGCCGCGGGCGTGAGGCCAAGCTGGTGCCAGTACGGGAAGGGCGTTGCGAACACGCCTGGCTGGGAGCCAGCATCAGCTCGCAGCCCATCACCCGCCGGAACGGGGAGAGCTCACCATAAGCGGTCCCTGGCCGACCGAGTAGATCGTCTTGCTCCTCGTGAGGGCCATAGCGCCGAACGTGCGCCCGTGGAAGCCGCCCTGCATGACGATGACGTTCTGGCGCTTTGTGACGGCGCGAGCGAGCTTGACGGACGCCTCGATGGCCTCTGCGCCCGAGTTCCAGAAGAAGAAGCTGTCGAGCGAGGGGTCGGGCATGAGCGGGATCATCGCCTCCACGAGCTCGAGGTACGGCCGGGAGAAGGCGATGCTCGACTGCGTTGTCTGGTTCAGCACACTCAAGGCGTACGGGGCAGCGGTGGACGCACCTGCGCGTGCACGATCTTCATGGCCTGTTCGGCGGCGGCCCCTGAGATGAGCGGGTGGCAATGGCCAAAGTTGACGACGCCGATGCCTGCGGTGAAGTCGAGCAACTTGCGCCCGCCCTCCATGGTGACCCACGAGCCGTTTCCGGACTCCATGACGGTGTCTGTGACGCGCTTGAGGCCGCGGACGACGTGCTCCTTGCCGAAGTCTGCGAGCTGGGAGCGGGCGAGGGCCGAGGTGTGCAGGGCTGCGCGGTTGCGGGTGCGGAGGAGGGGGGCGCGGAGTGCGCGGGCGGGGGAGCGGGAGGCTAGCATTGCGGGGTCGGGGAGGGGGAGGGGGTTGCTGGTGGTGGTGGTGGTGATGGGGAGGAGGAGGAGGAGGGGGGGTCTGGGAGTGGGGAGTAGGGAGTGTGTCTGACACGATGATAAGTTGTTGACTGGTTCGTGGTGCCCTGCCGCTGCATAGTACCGCCCACCCCGCCCAGCCCGTCCCCCGTCCCCCGTCCGGTGTGTGGCTTCCCTCGCTTAGCCCACAGGGCATGCTTCCGGATGCGCAGGGCCCTCTCTGACGTCGCACACATGCCGGCACCCGTCACTCCCTCGCCCCCGTCCCGCCCTCTCCACCGCACGAATAACAACACCCATATCATTAATAACACCCCTACCCCCTGCAGCACACCCACGCCAATCCGGAGGTCCAGCCCGCCCACCCCCGGCGCTACTCTGTATCGTATGTATGTATCCTCAGCCTCCCCGCCCGGAAACACGGAAACACGGAACTGGAAAGCGGAAAGGCAGGCCGGCGCTGGCGCACACCAGGAAATTCACAGGAACTCGTAAGGGTCTGCCTCCCACCGCCCACCACCGGCCTGGGTCGAGTCCGCTCGGCAATCAATCAGGCCACCTGGGGGCGCCCGATCGCGCGCTATCTACAGTATCCCACATCACCGTGGAAGGGCGAGCAGAACAGCGGAGAAGCGGTTCCTGCGCGGGGGAGAACCGGCCTGGATTCTACATTGGCAGGTGTCCGAGAAGCGCGATTGCGCAGGTCACCCATGTTCCTGCTTGTACCGATCCCCGAACCCTCACACATTCACCAAGGGCCGAATCAGAGGAATCGCCCACAAGAGCGCGCCAGGCCGGGTGTTCTGGCGCGAGCGCGGGTGGAGGTTGGCCTGCAGCGGGTGCCGAGTCAGGAATCAATGGCGCACGAGGACGGTTCATGCAGGTACTTACCGTGCATGGCATGTGGGTCCGTGATTGGGGGTGTGCGAGCGCGGATGACTTCGCGCACGAACGGGGGACTTCTGGCAAGATGCGGGCCAGCCGAGCCTGTATAGGGCGTCGGTCCCGCCGAGCGCGTACTGTACCTCGGACTAGCTCAGCTCGGTCTTCCCCAATTGTCCACATGACTGCTTCATCTTCCCCTTGACACACGGGAGACCGCCAGAGTCCGAGGCGCATCTCGCTCCCTTGAGACCCTGTGGGCCACTACCTCGTGTAGACGTGAAGACGAAGTGAGGGTTCCGCGAAACCCCCATAGAGTACAGTAAGGAGCGTATGCATTGCGTATGTGGATCGCATGTACAAGTCTACAACAATATGTACACCGGGCGCTCGCCCCCACCGTCTAGCTCTTCCCCGCTTCCTCCTTCTCGTCCTCCTCCCTGCACCTCCACTCTAAATAGTCCGCAAACCCGTTCAGCCCCTCGCACAGCAGGGAGATCTCCCGCCCCGTCGTCGGGGGAAGGCCGTCCGCCCTCGCCTCGGGGGCAGCGCGCTCCCCAGAGACGCACGACGCGGCGACGTGGTCGGCCCACTTGGCGAGCCGGCGGATCTCTGTGGGGGTCGTGAAGGCGTGCCATTGTTCTTGGTCCAGGTCCAGGTCGGACTCAGACTCAGACTCGGTGAGGCTGGATGAGGAGGACGGAGAGACACCGCCCAGGGCGCGCTCGACGTCCAGCGTGCTGCCCTCGCTCGGCTCGGGCTTCGGTTCGTCGGGTGTGGCGGCGGCAGACTCGGGCCTCTTTCCCCAGACAGCGACGAACCAGCTCCAGCGCGTGCCGGCCTCGCGCACCGCTCGCGGGTGAACGCGCCCGTCCGCGTAGGGGGAGAGGATGTAGTACATGCGGCCGTCGACGTCCCGGCCCAGCGGGGCAAAGCGGGAGAGCGAGGCGCTGTTGGAGAGGAAGAAGGACGAGTTGAGCGTCGCCAGCGTGAGCTTGTGCGCTTTATTCGCGGCGGCGTACTGTGGCACCTTGTTGTAAACAGCTTGTTCTGCAGCAAGAAGGGGGAGTGGCTGACCTTGGCCTTGTATGTCCGCTCCCGCTCGAGCTCAGCCCGGCTCGCCCCCTTCTGCGTCTTCCCAGGTCGCTCGAACACAAGCCTCCCCCGTTCCTCCTGCCACCTCTCCTCCTCCTGCTTCACCTCCTTCGTCCACACCTTCGACTTCTCCTTCATCTCCTTCTCCCCCTCCGCCAGCTCGAGCTTCACGCTCTCGCCCTGGACCGTGATGTCCACCAAGGCCAGGAGGGCATCCACGAGCTGCTCAGGCCTGCTGACCCTCGCGGCGGAGCGGCGCGCCCGACCCTCATCGGCGCTCTGCGGGACCTCCAGCTGCTGCCCGAACGTGCTCTCCAGTAGCCGCTGCAAGGCGGTCCAGGTCTGGTGCGGGTCCCCAGACGCAGCAGTGACCTCCCTAATCGCCAGCTTCACTGGCGCCTTCGCCTTCGCCTCCGCGTCCACAGCCATGAGGTCCAAGAGCGCAACAGCAACAGCCTTGACCGTCTCCCTGGAGAGGGTCCCAAACTCGTCCAGGCTGTCGACGTGCGACTTTGCGAGTCGCAGGATGGGCCGGAAGCGAACGACGAACTCGCGTAGCTGTATGCGCGCTTCGACCTCGGGGCGGTCGAGGAAGGTGGGGAGGGGCACCCAAAGCGGCTCGACGATCTTGCGCACGCGCTTGGCTGGTGCTGGCTGCGGTTCGTCTGTTCCATTTACAAGCTGGAAGAAATCTTAATATCCGACCGCATGCCAGGAAATGGAAAACACCCACAGCCTTCTTCCTGGTCAGGCCATTCTCGTCCACCCTCCCGTTCTTCTTCTCCCCGTTCTCTGTCCTAGCCTTCTTCGCAGCCTTCTTCCTGTCCTCGTCACTCCCGCTCTCCCCAGCGGCGAGCTTCCGCTTCCTCGGCGGGCTCTGCGTGAGGTCTATGAAGATCCCGCTCCCGCGGGAAGAAGCAACGTTGAGCGACTTGTCGCTCAGCGCGTGCGTCTTCTTCGGGAGGCTAACCCGTGGCACCTCAATCGACTTGGCAAAGTACTTGTCGAGTGTCATCTTCTGGTTCCTGTCGATCGACTTCTTACCCGGCTTGCGCGGTGCGAATGTGGGCGAGGCCGGGAGGTCGATGTACACTTCCATGCGGGACTTTGTGGAGCTCGAGGGGGCGGGATCGGCGCTGCTCTCCTCGGCATTCGCACTCCCAGAGTGCTTACGAGGAGTCGCCGTGTGCTTTGACGGAGTGGCACGCGCGCCGATGATGCCGTAGTTCCTTGAGTGTGTGTGGAAAGCGGGATGAACGAGTGTGGCCATCCCTCCTCTTTCTGTCGTATACCGCTGGGTACCCTTGCGTGCAGGAGCAAGCGAGGCGAGCAAGCGATAGGCCGATGTGATGGAACCAAACAAAGACGCGCGACGCTTATATGGGCCCAGCGGGAACGCAAAGTCGCAATAGCAAAGCGCGGAGACGTCACGTGATGCGCCTTCATCAAGGCGCGACCGGAGCCGAGCGGCAGTCGGAGTCGGAGTCGGAGTCGGAGTCGGGCCCTCGGCGTCGGACAGAACGCAGCCCGTCTGCTCCCGAGCGCGCTTGCTCAAAATTCTGGACCAGCAGAAGAGCGCATTACACTCCATCGTGCACGCCGGCTTCCCTCCCTATCCTCTGCTCCCGGCGTCTGTGCTTGTTGCCCCCAATCCCATTCTCCTACATATCACACCCGCTGCATTACACCGCGTATCGTCGTACCGTAGCGAGCCAGCATGGCCCACGCAGACCACACCCGGGACCCATGGTGCGTCTCCCTGACAGCTCTCGTGCGCTCCCGATCTCATCTGACGAAAACTCCTACAGTCCGTGGGTCATCCTGAACGACTTTGGAGGCGCTTTTGCCATGGGCGCTGTGGGCGGTGGGATATGGCACGGGATCAAGGGCGCGAGGAACTCGCCTAGGGTGCGTCTTGTCCCCTCTGCTTCCCCCGTCTGCTCGTAAACTTGGAATATTACCAACCCTCCATGCAGGGCGAGCGACTCGTCGGCTCTATCGCAGCCATCAAAGCCCGCGCACCCGTGACAGGCGGAAACTTCGGCGTCTGGGGCGGGATGTTCAGCACGTTCGACTGCGCCGTCAAGGGCTATCGGAAGAAGGAGGACGCGTGGAACGCCATCATCTCCGGGTTCCTGACCGGCGGCTGTCTGGCTGTGCGAAGTGCGTACTTCCCTCTCACTTCCACTCTCCTAGTCGGCGGCGAGGGGTGGTGCGGTGGGGTGGTGGATAGGACGGTTGTGCTGATACGATTTCGCGTTAGGTGGACCGAGGGTCATGTTCCAGTCCGCCGTCGCGTGCGGCATCCTCCTCGGCGTATTCGAAGGCGTGGGCGTGCTGCTGAACCGCATGTTCAGCGAGCAGAACCGGCAGCAGCTACCACAGAGTGCGTCTCGTCCCTTTCCCCATTTCATCTCCCCGTATTCTTCGTTGCCGGTATATATGCTGATACATCGCACAGTAATGGAGCCCCCGCCCCCTCCGCCTCAGCTAGCCGGGCCCTCGCACGTAGCGGCGTAGATGGGCTGCTGTTCAGGATCTAATGTCTCTCCGAGCTCTGTCTTCTTCCTCTCCGTGTTGCGCTCTTTTCGTTTCTCGGCTTGCTGTATTCTACTACCCTCTTATCGGTCAGCAATCGTCAATAACACCACTTGCATCACTCATCTTGCACGCTGAGCTGGGAGCAAATGCTGCTACTTTTCGATCCGGTGTGAAACATCGCCAGCCTGGTTCGATAAGGGCCAGCCTGCTCGGAGCCGGCACACCGCTCGGGTACGTACGGCAGTCGACCTTTGCTCGGGCAGCAAGTATACTGCAATTGCGATCATGAACAACAATGGGAAGGTGCTGCGAAGTATACAAGCTTCAGTGCTGTGCGAAGTAAGCGTCTGGTTTGCAAACGGCTTGTGTTCTACCTTGAGATCTGCTCTCTGCTCCCTGCACCTTGCGCTCCGGCCTGCCTGCGGAAATGTGCATCAGATTGCAATGTCCTGTACCGCAAGGCGCTTTGGCCTGCAACATCCCGCACGGGCCTCGGCGAGTAACACACACATTGCACAGTGCGTTCATCATTGTTACCCCGAGACTTGTGTTCTGTTGGCATCAGCACGCACGGGCTTACACAGCACTTCTCAGAAAACAATTTTATTCAACGGCGATATCCTTCCCCCAATCCTCTCCTGTCTTTATGTGCGAAGCTGATTCGTGGAGATGTACTTAGATCATTCCATGATCATGTCTTCCTCTTCATTCTCCCCATCTTCATCATCACCCTCATAGCCTTTGTCGATATCCTCCTCATCTGCACCACCTGCGACACTGACCTCATCAAGCCCATCAAGCTCGTCAAGCCCATCAAGCCCATCAACCCCGTCCACTCCCATCTCAACCTCAACCTCATCCGCTCCAACGATGAAAGGTGACCCAATGTCGCAGTGAGAGACATCAGAGTCGGCATCCTCAGAGGTGGAGATGGCGTCCGTATTGAGCACGGTTGTGCTGTCACCACCAGCCTCCTCCTGCTCCTCCTCCTCCTCTCCCTCCTCTCCTGCCACCAACGTCTCCTCATCATCATCAGAGGATGACAGTGTGCTGGTGTTGGTAGTCGGGCTGGCGGGTTCGGCAAGGTCGCCAAGCATAGTAGCAAGTGCCCGGGCCAGTGCTTGACAGTTGTCAGTGAATGCTTAGGCCAGGGGAACATGCTAAGGCTTACTAGGAGAGAGAGCAGGTATATCAGACAGCAACGGGGAAGGTGTAGTTGATTGAGTCTATAGACATCAATGAGTTTCTGACATTATAGGCCAATATACAGACATTCCGGAAGGTTACACCGTGGATAGGCATCTTCCGGAAGGTATCTGCGCACACGAGAAGAGGGTGTAGCTTACCATATTGTTTGCGTTAGGAAGGTCGGCCATGTTGGTTATCTTGAGGTTGATTCAGAGAAGTAACAATGCAGAGAGTAGTCGGAGATGCTGGAGAGAGGACAGTGTTGACGATAGGGGTAAGACGGGTGTACGCGGGCGTGAACGGAGGAAAACTGGTATCTGACAGGACATCAACTGTGTTGTATTGAAAGGTTAGAGGCTGTCAGAATATTCAGGTATAAAAGAAGCACACCTGAGCTTCTTAGCGTGTGACCCTGGCGCGCGTTTGTTGCGGCCTTGTGTTGCCCTTGTGTCGTTACTTTGGGCCCGTTCGCGTCTTTGAGGGTTCAGCGCAAGGTGCGGCAACAGCGGCTAAATGCCAGATCTATACAATTCATGGGTCAAGAAGAATGCTATGCTACAGAGTGTCCGTTTGTTAGATACACATCTACACCTACATCTACGCCTTGACGGGCTCATCCTGCTGCGCCAGCGAGTTGGCGTAGCTCAAATACGTGCTGCTCGCGTATCAGCATCCCGGCGCAACCACGAGGTGTAAAGCACTCACTTCCAAAACAACGATACGACGTTGACCACCAGCAGCCGATGATGCAGCGGCACGACACTGAAGTTGACCAGCTGCGTGGGGATGAACACGCCCCAGTTCCTGACCAGCGTAGGGGCCCACGCCTCCGCCAGCCGCCGCCTCACCTCCTCCCCGCCCTGCCCCTCCATCAGGGCCATGCTCGTAAAGAACACGGCTACGATCCCCGGGGTGAGGACGAACTGGTCGAGCGAGACTTTGAGCAGGACGGTGAAGCGCGGCGATTTGGTGAGGCTTGGGGGGAGCCGTTCGAGCAGCCGGTACCAGCGCGAGATAATTGGCGCGAAGACCAGGCCGCCGTAGAGCGTTAGGCGAGCGGTCCGGATGTACTGCAAGGGCGATCATTAGCTAGCGCCCTCCTCTTGTTGGGTCCTGCCTTGGGAGCAGTGGGAATGGGACGGACATCATGTGCAGCCAACCCCTTCCTCTCCACTCCCTGCTGGGCCAGCACGTCCCCCGCACCGAACAAGAATGCTAAGATTCCGATTAGCACGATTCGGGGTGAAATGGAAGGGAGGGGCGTACCGGCGGAGACCATTCCCGTTAGCAGGGGCCGGCGGAGGGAGAGCCGGTTGTAGCCGCGGAGGAGGGAGGCCATTGTCTCTGGATTCGTTGGCCCGATGCCCTATCCAGAGAGAAGACGAGACAGAGAAGGACAGAAGGGTCTCAAGAGAGCAAGAGAGCAAGAGCAAGAGCAAGAGCAAGGGCAGCAAGAGCAGGAGCAGAGGCCACACGGCGAGACGGCGTGTAGACCGCGCCCAGCACCAATCGTTCATCAACCCTGGCCGGCGCCGGCGCGCATCGATGAGGTCAGGGCCCACCCACCCGGCCGGCGTCACTTCGGCTCCTCCTTTCCCGATGCACGCGAGCAGACCGGGAGCAGATGGTTCGGTGGCGCGGAGGAGGGCGAGAATTGCTGACTGGCCCGGAGTCACTCTGCTCCAGTACTTGTGCACTGCTCGCTGGGATACTTATTACTACTCTGCTTTACAATCCTCTGGTCCGAGCACTTGTTCACTTGGACGCTGTCGACCTATCTATATTACTTCGAGACCTCGACAGCACCGTAACAACACACCTGATATCGAAACACCCTACATCAATCACCCCAAAATGGCCGCCACAGTCGCCCCAAGCACATACACAATGCACGGCCCAAACGGAGAGCCGCTCTTCACCTGCCTCTCATGCGCAATCGCCTTCCTCTCCGCAGAGGACCAGCGTGCGCACTACAGGAGCGACCATCATCGGTACAATATGAAGGTGCGCCTCTCCTCAAAACTGTCGCGGACACCAGTGCTGATAGTTACTTTGCAGCGTCGAGTAGCGAACCTCCCGCCCGTCTCCGCCTCCATCTTCAACCAAAAAGTGCTCGACCGCCGTGCTGAGACAGCCGTAACAGTCAGCGTGAAGGACACGACGTGCGAGATCTGCCACAAGGTGTACGGCTCGGAAGGCGCGTTCCGCGCGCATATGGGCAGCAAGAAGCACAAGGAGAACGAGCTCCAGGCGGCGATTGCCCTTAGCTTGAAGCAGCAGAATCCGGAGGAGATCACGGTGGCCAAGGAGGTGGAGAGCTACCAGGCGCCGGATGAGGTACCATCCGCACCGGAGGCTGCGATGCCGCCTGTCCCCGCATCGGCAAAACCGTCGACCTCGGCATCAGCGGACGTCGACATGGACTCGGACGAGGAGGTCGAGCAAACGATCGAGCAGAAGCTCGCCTCGGCCCGCACACACCTCTCGCCCACCTCGTGCCTCTTCTGCCCCATCGCCTCCGCCTCCGTCGCAGCCAACCTCGCGCACATGTCCAGCGCACACAGCTTCTTCCTCCCCGACGCCGAGTACCTGTCCGACGTACCTGGCCTGCTCGCCTACCTTGGCGAGAAGATCGCCATCGGAAACGTCTGCTTGTACTGTAATGGTCGCGGGCGCGCGTTCCACTCGCTCGAGGCCGTCAGGAAGCATATGCTCGACAAGGGGCATTGTAAGCTCGCGTATGACACGAATGAGGATCAACAGGAGCTCGGGGAGTGGTACGACTTTGCGAAGAGCTATCCGCGGAAGAGCAAGAAGAGCAAGAAGGTGCGCGTGGTCGTCGATGAGGAGGACGGCGAGGAGGACGAGGATGAGGAGATGCAGGAGGGCGAGTGGGAGGATGTAGAGGACGATGGCGCCGAGGCGGACGAGGTTATCGAGGTGTCCGGCTCTGAGGCCGACTCGGACTCGGACTCGTCAGACGCCGGCCGGCCGCAGATCACCTTCGGCGACACACCCTACGAGCTCGTGCTCCCCTCCGGCGCGCGCATCGGCCACCGCTCGCTCAAGCGCTACTACGACCAGTCCTTCTCCTTCCGCGCGCCGGCCAAGCCGTCCGACCCGAACAGCGGGGCCGCGCTAGTGCGCCGTCTCATCGGCGACAAGAACAACCAGCTCGTCCCGCTCAAGGGCGGCTTTGGCGCCTTCGGCGAGGGCACCGCTGTCGTCAAGGCGCGGAATGTGGGCGAGGCGAAGGAGGCGGGCAGGCACGTGCGCGAGTTTAGGGACATGAAGCGGAGGGAGCAGTTCAAGACCAAGGTCGGGTTCCGGGCGAACAGCCAGAAGCACTTTAGGGATCCGCTCTTGCAGTGAGCCCTCGTGTGGTGGTTCGGTCCAGTTTGGTCCTACCGCTGCATATCTTGTAGTGCTTTCATCCTTGCAGTTTTCTTCCCCTTGCATTTTGATACCCCTATGGTTGATGGACCTGTAGTATTATTGCAATAGATGTTTCTGCACATGTTTTGATACACATGAAACCTGCGGCCGAGTTATGTACAGCATCAGAGACCCTAGCTCCTACCGCTTTCTGAAACTCGACATTGAAGTCTGAGAGTCAGGTTTGCGCCTTGCGAGAAGCAGTAGCTGCTTCCCACTACCCTACCCGTTTCTCTGTTCTAGTACTCAAGCTCAACTCTACCTTCTTCTGTGATCGACAATGTCTGGCGATCTCCTGTCGTCCTTAGACGCCCACGCGCGAGCGCACCTCGCCTCGCTGCGCACGCTTCCCCCCACCGCCGACCCAGTGAAGCTCCGCACGGCACTGGAGTCGCTCCCCAAAAGCCTGCCGGACCAAGGCTGGGGAGACGCACGCACGCTCGAGTACCTCACCGGGACCGTCGCAGGTGGCCTGGCACAGGGGCAGGCGGGGCCGCGATACTGGGGATTCGTCACCGGTGGGGTACTGCCCATCGCTCAGGCGGCGGACAACCTTGTTACGCTGTATGATCAGGTCTATAACACTCTGCGTCGCGTTGCCTCGGGGACTATTTTCTGAGACAAGCGGTAGAATGTTCAAGTTCACTTACCGACCCAGTCGTTATCGACCGTGATCGAGTCGCGCACCTTGGAACTTCTACTGTCTCTCCTGTCGCTCGACCCGGCCGGCTTCCCAGGTCGAACCTTCACCACCGGAGCAACGACGTCCAACATCCTCGGTCTCGCGTGCGGCCGACAATGGGCAATCGCCCAGGCACACCCTGGATACTCTGTGGCCGAAGACGGCTTCGGCGGATATGGCTGCAAGGTCTTCGTCGCCAAAGCACATGCAAGCCTTGTCAAGGCGGCGAGCGTGGTCGGCATCGGGCGGAAGAACGTGATAGATTGCGGCCAGGATGTGGACGACAACGGAGGACTTCCGTTCGACCTTGTCCGACTAGAACGCTTGATGAAGGAGTGTAAGGAGCGAGGAGATGGGTAGGTTTTTGTGCATAACACGTCTTCGCAGTGCTCATACTCGATACAGGATAATTGTATCACCTGGTTTCGGCGAGGTTAACACAGTGCGCTCATATTGTTTACTATCAAGATCATCCCTCACACAGGGATTAAGGGTGGGTTCACACCTGATGTTCACCGAATCCGAGAACTATGCGACACATACGGTGCATGGCTCCACATCGATGGCGGTACGGGAATAGTACACATCGTGCGCAGTCTGCGCAAGCTGATGGTCTCTAGCATTTGGTGCCTTTGCAAAGCTGGTGCCTGACCTTCAAGGATATGTCGAATATCTGCACCTTGCTGATAGCATAACCGTCGACGGTACGTTGCTCCTGGTGTCTATTGAATCATCGGCTGACGCTCCGAACAGCCCATAAATGGCTCAATGTCCCGTAAGATCGCCTGTTCGTGGTAGTATCAGTACTGATTCGGCTTCTAGATATGACAGTGCCGCATTCTTCACTCGTCACGCGGACGTGCTGCCGTCTATTTTCGGCCCATCACCTGCCACAGGCGGACCCGCTTATCTCTCATCAGGATCTGTGGGACCATCATACCCTGCCTTGGATGCTGTACAGTCCATTCCGTCCCCACTCAACGTCAACCTGGAGAACTCCCGCCGGTTCCGAGCCCTTCCAGTCTTCGCAGCACTGCTTTCCCTCGGCCAAGAAGGATACGCCGAACTCGTCCAGAGGAACGTCGCTTTTGCGCGCGCGCTAGGAGACTACATTGCCGCTCACGAATCCTACGAGTTACTCAATCCTGGTAACAAGGTTCTACTCAACATTGTACTCTTCCGTGCCAAGACCGTGGACAGTGCCGAGCTACTCAAGCGAATAAACGCCTCTGGTCAAATGTATGCAAGCCCTACCAGCTGGGCTGGGAAAGGAGCAGTCAGGATTGCTGTGAGCAATTGGATGACAAGGATGGACCAAACTGGGGAGACGAAGAGTGACCTTGACATCGCGATGGAGGTCTTGGACTCGGTGGTCCAAGACTCTTAGACGAAGCATCGATGTACACTCACAACTAGATCTTCTTGATTTCTTAACATTTATTTAGTAAATGAATGTCGCAGCTCTATTTCCGACTCCTGTAATCGGTTGCTTGATAATCGTTCAAACTCGCTGCTCTATTTCCGACTCCTGTAATCGGTTGCTTGATAATCGTTGAAGCTCGCTGCTCCATTTCCGACTCCTGTAATCGGTTGCTTGATAATCGTTCAAACTCGCTGGAGCGCGAGAGGTTGCACCATCTTAGGAATTGTAAGCCAATCTGAGAGGCTCTTGTCGGACATATGCACCTGCCTGCTCGTCTCTAGAGTTTTCCTAAGACGTTCTCACTGTATACCATGCTAGTGGATCACGAATAATCGATAACTCCGATGCGTTTCTGCCGTCGTTGTACTACATACTGACGAAGCCTCGTCTTATGGCACAATAGAGACAGAGTTTTGTTTCGCATATTCAGAAACTCACGGCTTCCTACTTGGGCTTTTTCAAAATCTCGTACCGTTCTTTGGTGCGTGCGAAGGAGGCAAGGCTGAGTACCATGTACGTTGTTCCGCGATAAGATGAGAGTCGAGCAATAGTGCGCTGAGCAATGAGATGATGACACACCAAGGTGCGTTACGTTGATCTCTACCATGTTCTGCTGGATTGACGCAGCCTGCACTCTACATAGCAGGTTGCGATCAGATGCTAAGTCCGAGCGCCCTATTTCCCACTATCAGTTTCGATTACAAACCAGGCTGAGCTCTCGGTCGTACTACAGCGCCCGTGCTGAGTAAGGGATGAGATTACGTTGTCCCTGCGGCTGTGTTAGGAAGCGGGTAGACCCTGGCCAGCGGGGCATCACAGGCTTTCAAAACGAGCAGTCCTACGGAGTGGACTTCAGTGGAACTCCAAAATTGCCTACCCTATGCACTGCTCCTCAGCTTCTTGGGCTTAGATGGATTTGATAGCTTTGGCGCCCACCTTGAGATGGAAGCGGAGCTCGTGGGGTATAAAAGGATGGGCAATTCGGGCAATCTACACATCAACAGCAATTTCTTCGCTCCGAGATCCTCCACCACACTGCACCGAGCTCCTCAGTCGTACCTCCACAACTTGATACTACCACAATGAAGGTGCTGATTATTGGCGCTACTGGATTCATTGGCCTTCCTGTCTCCCAAGCTTTCGTGCGCAATGGTGCGTCGTCAGTAATACATCACCTTGGATATCTGACTAACTGGTTTGCCTAGGTCACGAAGTCTACGGGTCGACCCGCCAGCCTTCAAAGGCAGCCCTCCTTGGCGCATCTGAGATCCTTCCTCTCATCGGCGATGCCTGGAAGTCAAAGGCTGCTGAGATGGATGTGATCATCGACTGCGCTTCTGCTGGCCCCGGTGCCTTGGAGTACCTCGAGATTGCCGCTGCTGCCAGCAAGGAGCGCGGTGACAACTACAAGATCACGTATATTTATGCAAGTGGAACATGGATACACGGAGACTACTCGGTCAGAAACTATGGCTTGGCCGACGAGCGCGCTCCGCCGAAGACGCCTGCAGAACTGGTTAGTCTTTCTTTACCGCGCATATGTGTCGACACTGAACAGCTATCAGGTTGCTTGGCGTCCTGCCGTAGAGGGAGCGATATTGTCTAACCCGCATGTGAACGGAATCGTGATCCGCCCAGCCCTTCTGTATGGAGGATCGATGTCTCTCCTTGAGCCGATGTTCAAGGCCGCCATAGGCGGCAAGGTCGAATGGTTCGGCAACCCAGGGGGCCGATTTTCGCTGATCCACAACGATGACCTGGCGGAACTGTTCGTCCAGGTGGGCGAAGCTGGTCCCATCTGCAAGGGTCTCACCTTCGACGGTGCTAATCCGCAGAGCGAGTCTGTCGAAGACGTCCTGGCAGCTCTTGCTCGCGTCTCTGGCGTTAAGGACTACACCTACCGGAAGCCGGCAACTGCGTTCGAGGTGGCATTGAGCACTGCTGGTATTTCGCGCCCGTCGTTGGCCCGCCGACTGTTCGGTTGGTCGCCGAAGAAGATGGGGCTCGTGGACGGCATGCATATCTACTATCCCAGTTACGTGGCCAGCCAAGCGGCCCAGCATTAGACATTGCAGCTCCATGATACGTGTACGGTCGCGTAGTCAGCGATGCAACTGAAATCGATCAGAATTCTGAACATTCATATAGCTGCAGAGCTGGAGCACTGCGAGTTGGACAGACCGCTTCCTGCCAAGTATTCTCGCAAACAGTGGTACTAACGACTGTTCCTCCTTGGATGGATGTTGAGCTGGACGTAAAACGTCCACGCATTTTCCAAGTTGGCAGGGATGCGGTTGAGGCTAAAGCTGGAAGGATGCAGCATCCCTTCGGAAAAGAGTGTTACGCGCCGGTGTAGTTGCTCGTGATACCGGTCACTGGGCATGTTGGACGTTCAAATATGTGGCGGTCACCGATTGGTAGAGAGTTACGATCACTTTGCCCATGGATAGGGTGTACATATCTTTAAGGTATGCCACAAGCGCGGATGAAGGTTAACAGCAGAAGTTCTCTATGCTTGGCTTGATCGCGTGGACGCTACGTTCTCATCCACTGCCAGTTCTGCTTCGTCAGCCCTGTCATCCTCTGCGGTCACCTTTGTCAGCTTTGATGATATCAACTTCAATGGCAGCTTTGATGATGGTGAGCATTGATGACGGTCGGCGTTGATGACGGTCACCAGCGAACAGAATTTGACCAGCGAGCACCGGACCAGCACCGGACGACGTGGGGTTTTGCTCCCGTTAGGGCTAGCACTAGACGGGTTAGAATGGTACTTCCCAATGACAGCTGCGCCCAATTTAGCCTAAATCGTGGACGAATTGCAACGACGGACATCTCAATTCAATGGACGTGGGTCGATGACACACCTGGGGCATAGTAGTGCTCGAAACCCCTGATAAACCTGTGACGATCCCAACCCTGAACGCCTCGGTCGGACAGGTGACACGAGCACCTTCGCTGCTGCGAACAGTAACATAAAAGCGCTGACAGCAACTTCGACGGGGACTTCACAGTCAGGCCCGCCTCTCAACCTTCCAGAAATCCGTCCCTCGACCTCAGAATGAAAGTGTTGATCCTTGGTGCTAGTGGATTCATTGGAGGACCTGTTGCCCAGGCCTTTGTTCGTAACGGTACGATCTCTCCATCACCGCAGATGCATGCTCATCCTATCCGACACAGGGCATGAGGTCTACGGCGCAACACGTTCCCAGTCGAAGGCTCCTGGTCTCGCGGCGCAGGAGATCATACCTCTTGTAGGGGAGGCATGGAAATCCAAGGTGGCAGACATGGACGTCGTCGTCGACTGCACTGCTGCCTATGGGCCCGATGCAGCCCTGCCGAACCTTGAAGTCGTGGCCGCTGAAAGCAAGAAACGCGATCCTCTCTACAAGATCAGTTACATCTTTACGAGTGGTACATGGGTACACGGGAATAGTGACCAGAGAGATGGGTTCCCCGCAGATGAGAGGGCGCCTCCGAAGAAGTCCGCCGATCTGGTAAGTGGATGTCCCCTGGGAGCAGCTAGCACTGGTAACTGACTATGGCGCAGGTAGCTTGGCGCGCCATCTTCGAACGACAGGTTCTGTCGAACCCGGATGTGAACGGCATTGTCATCCGCCCTGCTCTCTTGTACGGCAGGTCGATGTCACTCCTCGAGCTCTTGTTTAAGCAGGCGCTGGCGGGAGGAAACATCGAGTGGGTCGGCGCTCCTGGCGGTCGCTGGAGCCTGATTCATGCAGATGATCTCGCGGATCTGTACTTGCGCATTGGAGAGGGTGCGCCGGTCTACAAAGGCTTGACCTTCGACGGCGCGAATCCTTCCAGCGAGAGTCTCGACGATATCTTGGCGAAGCTCGTTCAGGTGTCTGGGTGCAAAGGGTACAGCTTCAGGGAGCCAGCCAACTTGTTCGAGGTTGCCTTGACCACCACCTCCTTCTCGCGTCCATCCCTCGGTCGGGCGCTCACCAGCTGGGTGCCAAAGAAGATCAGCCTCGTCGACGGAATGGCGATCTATTACAATACATGGGTGGCCAGCCAGAAGCAGTAATGGTTTCAATAAATAAAGGTCGTCACATGTTCATGCCAGTGCAGAGGTACAATGATGCTATCCAGTCTGTGAAGAATTGAATTACACGTCAATGGTCTAAAATTAGCCCAATGCACTAGAGATAGATCAAACACTGGTATAGCCTCCTCTGCTCCCACCGGGCCGAATGGCTGAACATAGGTGGGATGTAATGTCCCGCACAAGGTACGGAACGTCCCTCCAGAAGTCACGGTGCCTGCAAGCATATCAGCAGATTGATCAGATATGTTGGTACAGAACTCACGGAAGAAGGTCCCAGCCTGAGGCACCGTACTGGGTATAGTTGTAATACGCACCCAACCCGAAGTACGCAATGATGAGAATGAATAGTCTTCGGCACGAGTCAGACAGGACCAATTCCAACAGATCAATAAGCGCACGTAAGGAAGAACCAGCCGACTCCACTTCCACCCCTCCTACTCCCACCCCCGCCATTATCACTGTCTCCGCCGTCTGTCGGTGGTTCGACAGCGCCCTTCTGCGCACAACCCGCTTTCGAGCTCCACTCCAGATAAAGCACACCCTTGCTGGTGTCGTAGCTCGTGAACGTAGGGCTGTGGTCCGAATCAGAGCAGTGGAAGGTGATGCTGACACTTTGCGGGCGTGATGGATCGTGAGGGGCAGGCGGGTATGCGGGTCCGTGGAGGGTGAGGACGAGGGGTTCTGGCATATATGCGTCTTGAGGAACCACCCCTTCAGCAAATCAGAATACGCACTTGAGTTGTCCTCCGAGCCACCTGTAAACTCGGCATTGAGAGATGATGTGTACGATGGTGTCGCGATGTCGCCAGCTATTGGCACTACGCGCGTTATGCGGTCTGCCTCGTTCTCCTTCTGGTTCGTAGTTCGCAGGCACACTCGTGTTCCCGCCGGACACTAGGCTTTATCAGCCAGA
Organism: Calocera cornea HHB12733; assembly: GCA_001632435.1. NCBI lineage: Eukaryota > Fungi > Basidiomycota > Dacrymycetes > Dacrymycetales > Dacrymycetaceae > Calocera > Calocera cornea. The sequence goes on from KV423946.1 coordinate 172,769, forward strand.
ATTTGATTATGTATGCTAGTCATCATACCTGATCAACCTCAGCCACACCATCCTTTGCGGGTAGTGCTTTGCAGAGATGGATCTCAATCTCGGTGGTTGACGAGCTCGGTGGGTTATGCTGCGTGTAACTTAACGTCGACAGTTCCAGATGGTTGAAGTCCCAGTGCAGACGGTCTCGGGATACTATACAGTCCCATTCAGCCATGGCTGCAGGCAGAAGTAGCCATGCCAGGCTCAGATGTCGGAGCGTCATGGTGGTCAGAATGTATGCAATCCGCCAACAGCGGTGGCTAGGAGGTCCAGTTGATAGGGTGCCGTGTGCTGCGAGACTGCGTCCAGGAGGCGGAAGCAGACACTCATGACGCGTTCCCTGAACGGCAATGCGGCGGGCAAGGGTAGCGTGTATGCAGGCGCCTTGAACACGACCACCGAGGCGGCCGCATATCCCTACGTGTTATCGCCTATCTGGTCTTAGAATGCGCTAGACCGCGAGCCTGATCTGCTCTTATACCCACTGGCAGCCTAGACACCTACCGACACACTGTATCTCTACCAACACTGTCCGAGGCCACCATGGACGCGTTCCTTCCACACATATACCATGAGAAGGTTGGTCGCATTCTACAGTCCCACGCAAGCTCTGACTCACATGCTGGCGTTTAGCAAGAGCCCGGCACGATGACATGTGGACAGTATGCGTTGAGTGAGCTGCTACTCTTAAGCGCCTATTCTCATTCTGACCGCCTGCATCAGACTCTTTGCTTCGTGCGTCTCGCATCACTGTAGGTGACTGTATGCTAATGGCTGTTTCCGAATATCAGAGAGCCACTACGTGCGTATCCCAATGCGTCTATAATTGCTTGGTCTAAACGAACTTGTCAGTTTGGCGAAGAAGACCTAGCTAATATCGGGCGCGGTCTCGACGCCGTTGAGCATCATATCGATGTAGACTCATCTGGGCGGGCCAGCGCCAATGTGGATGAGACTGGTACGCGAGTATGACATGTATTCTGATGTCGCTAATTAGTCTTGAAGGATTCTTCTCGGTGCAAGTGTTGGAACAAGCTCTCCAAGTATGGAACCTGTCACTTGTGAACTGGCGGAGTGCCGCAATGCGGCCTTTGAACGCGCGTCCGGAGTGCGTCATCTCCGAACTTGCCGCATGTCTTCAAAGCCTGATCTCTATGACGCAGGGATCAATCTGCATTTGTGCTTAATCATGCTCAGCACTGGTTCACCCTGCGGCGTTTTGGGCCTCCTCCCGGCTACTGGTACAATCTGAACTCTTTTCACGACCCGCAGTGGCTGAGCCACACCTATCTGGGCATGTTCCTCAACCAGGCTGAGAGTGAAGGTGTGAACACTTCCTTGTAGCTACATAATGGCGTTCTGATGACATTTTATTAGGCTACACTGTCTTCGCTGTACGACCGGTTGATCCGACGCTGCCGAATCAAGTCCCTACATGTCCTGCCGACGAGATCGCGGCAGACCTACTCAATCTGTATGGCCCAACTTCCCATGCGCCGACTGCAGAACAGATGCAGAGCCTATCGACAGGCGTTCCAGTACCTTCTGAAGACGACCCAGAGCTAGCTGCGGCAATCGCTGCATCCCTGCAAGATATGGGCAAGGCCGTAAATGCTGTCACAGCGCAAGACCCATTTCAAGAAGAACCAACCACCGATGTGTCAGGATATCAGGCACCCAGCATGGACAGCCTATTCGACATCACGGCCGCCCGTCATGCGCCGGTGCCGCCAGAGCCTCGTCCCGGACCGTCGTCAGCACCCGATATGGATACAGACATCTCTGATGCTCAGCTTGCCGAAAGCGTCGCCAGGAGTACTGCCGCCCTACAAAGATTCCGAATGTCTTCCGCGGAAGAGTTACCTGGCACGACCCCTGGCACGAGCCGAAAGCGTAATGCTGGCAGCGATGCTGGCGCACCGAAGCGCCGTCGCACGGCCGGTGAAAATGAGGAAGAGGAATTAATCCGTCGAGCGTTGGCTGCCAGCCGTGGTGAAGAAATCGCTTATCTGGAAGAGGACGATGAAGAAGACGTGGGCGATGGGCTGGACGATTTCGATTTAGGGTCTTTCGGCCCAGGCGATTCCAAAGCAGCAATGCGACCTCACGATCGCGTCCTGGATGATGAAGACCTAGAGCTGCAGGCTGCTCTACGGGCAAGCCTTGAAGATCCCTCTGTGGGTGCATTAACGGTCCCAGAAGACATAGTCCCAGTACGCCGCGACCTATCTGGGTCGGCCACACCAGCGTCCGCACCAACCGCGAGAGTTCCAGACCCATCAGTAGCTCCTCCAACTGTCGCCGTTTCTACCGAGGACAGTATGGAAGAAGTGGGACAGGAACGAGAAGAAACAGAACCGGAGACGGAGCCAGCAGAACCGAGTTTGGAAGAGGTCAGAAGAAGACGTCTGGCACGATTCGGGGGCTAACTGGGGTGGTGGGAGCATCGTGTGACAACAATTCCCATTAATGCAACCTGGTTAATCTGCATGCCACGGTAACCGCATGGGCGGTAGGTAGCATGCAGACCAAGAAAGGGTTGTCTGGTATGTGATGCAATCACCGCACGCTGTTGAAGTACCGCTGGCCGAGCCCTCATGGCCAGGCGGTATATTTTGCCATCGGCAGCAAGCCGTCATAAGAACCGATCTATGGAACATCCCAACGAGGGCATCGACCTCGCCGATCCCTTCCCCACAGCCCATACAAAGTGATCCGGGTTGGACTTCTCTTGTGGCCGCACCGTGCACAAATGGATCAATACAGCTTTGTCCCCACCATTGTCTCTCGCTGTAAGCAGATGATGCGGATAACCGGTTCTTCATACTGATCCATAACTTGCTTAACCTCCAGATGCATCGACAATATTACTCCTGCACGACATTTTCATCACTCTGGATGATGAAGTGGGTGCGGGTACGCGGGCTGACATTTCTTGCACTAACCATTCTGCTCTTCAGATAGCGTATGTATGGAGGTATGGTCGTCCAATCAGGTTGCAATGCTCCGCTTACAGGTCCATCAGTGCGAAATGGGCCTTCCCGAAGTTTTTGTACCTGTGGGTACGATATCCGACACTCTTCAATCAAGTGTAGGCCGAACCGTCATTGCTTGGTACACCTTAGTCTAAGACGTTGTTGAACCAAAGATTAGCATCGATTCGTGCGTCTACAGCACCACCGTACCTGATGGCTATTATTCATTGTCTCAGTCACTTTCTTTCCTCTCTCGAACACTGTAAGGTCGCTGCATCATCATACAAACCATTCAAATTGACGCTCTGTATTGAAGTTGTGGGCGGCAGAGGATCACACACTCTTCTCCGCTAACTCATTTGAAAGTTGCTTTGCCCACGACCTCTTCTATTCGAGGTGGGTTATTGCTTTGTATTAGCATGCTTGCGGATTGACCACTCATTATCCAGCGTCCTGCTAAGCTCGGCGGCCTGTACTGACGGTCTTCTCCTTCTCCGTGTACTAGCATTGGTTAAGGGGAGACGCGCAGGTCTGCAACGGGCCTTCATAGCACAACCGTGATTAATTTCCTCCTCAGTGAATTTAACGTTACGGATAATTTACATTGGTGAGCAGCTGAACCGGGTTCGTTCCCGTTAATATACTGATTAATACAGTCATATATTTGGTAACAGAAACTACTTCCAGAGCACTCCGGTGAACCTAACCCATGTGACTGAGGTTCTTGCAGCATTGCTGTTCTACTATTACTTCGCTATAACAACAGGGGCGAGGGACTGGTCCACCAATCTTGGCTGCATACAGACTCTTTACAGCGGGGGATTCACCTCGCTTACAGCTGGAACTGTCCTGATCCCGATTGCAACGTATGTCCGATTTCATTCAATCGTGACGAGTTGATGTATATCTCCTGCACTACAGAGCACCTATACTGGTATTGAATTGTGCGTCATAACCCCTGCTCTGCCTGGACGTTTGCCTCCCCGTTTACTGAAATAGCTTTCACAGCTATATTGCTGGGGGTGTTGATATGGGTCGTCGTTCCTGCATCTCGGCGAGAATCGACAAGGACTCCACTGTTCAGCGCGTTGATTCGAGACGGCGTGATGTACTATGTGCTGTATGTGGCTTCTCCAGCGAGGAAGGTCATCACACTTCTCATTTCCATCCTTCAAAAACCGTCAGCATTCTAGGTGAGCCTACAGCCTCTAACAGACCACTTCTTGATGCAACTTACACTTGCAGCTATAAACCTGACCCTCATCGTAACCGGGCTCATCTACTATAACTCCCCCAGAGCGGTCGCCGTCGCAGAGCCGTATGTTTGACCTCCTTTGAATTCATTCAATTGGTGATTGATTTTAGCACAGCTGGTTCTTGTCGGTAGGGCCCATCGCCGTGGGTTCTTGAGCCTGATGATTCGATGTATATCTAAGGAAGCCGCAGGCCACCCGACTGTTCCTCAATCTGCGCACAACCATGTCAACACCACGCTCTGGCCGTAGAATACCGCCACGATCCCCAAGCATTGGAACCGTTGCTTTCACTATTCCCAGTTCTTCATTGGCTGCCTCGACATCGCCAGCTGTATCTAGCGAAGTAGCGGACATACAAGCAACCGGGAGTGAGTGCCTTCCTATTGACATTTTCTCTCAATGGCTAAATGCCACCCTCAAACGTTCAGATACAACGGAGACAGCCTGATCAAAAACCGATGGAATGGATGGTTTGCACCACACTTGTACCAGGAAGGGATTACTCTCCGCCGGTCCACACAGCGTTGGGTGACATTGCCTGACTTAGATTTCGGCCATCTGATCCTCGCATATTTCAGGTGGGGAGGCATTATAACTCACGGTGAAATTTGCGATATCGAAGTGCTGAGCGACCTCCCGATGACGAAGAGATCTTCCGGTTGATGCTGCTGATAATGTCGGTATAACTTATGTACTGGAAAACTGCATGCTTTGCCGTCGTCCCTGAGAGGGTCCAATGTGGTCCGAGGCGGCTCATTCTAGCAACTACTTTTGGGCGTCAACGACTCAGGTTGGAAGTCCAGCAGCTACTTCTAGGGTGCCGAAACCGTAATGGACAAGGCGATTGTATACCCAAGAAACCGGCATGCAGGTACGTGTGAGCTGGCTCGTTCAGGCAGATTCCAAGCAGTCGATGGCACTTTGGGAGAAAATCGGAAGAATTCATCCGTTTGTAGTCGGATAGTTTTGAGCGATATCCTCCAGTGCGGCTATTCCGGCTTGGTGTAAGAGGGTCTGGAGATTTGGCTCATAGACTCGGCACTTTTGGCAACGCCCACTTGGCATGTCACCGAGAGGACATGCATGCATGCCTCCATAGAAGTCGCATGAGAATGCGCCACGCAAGATTTGTGCAGGAGACTCGCCTCGTATGGGTCGCTCTCAGAACTTCACTTCTCTCGCTCTAAATAGTAGCTTTGGATGGTTCCGTCGACAGTGCTGGCACTGATGTTGAATGCCGTAGGCTGGATGGAAGCTCCCATTGGAAAGACTCCGTCTCGGCGGGGAAGCTATTGTGCCCTTGCTGTCGGCTTGATCGCCCGTATAGGCATCGAGTAGCGCCCACGCAACGTGTGCGGGCCCCGTGTCTGTTACATTCTAGGTGACGGTATATTCTTCTAGCGCACAGTTGTGCGGTACCGTGATGTCACTAATATTGGTACCCAGTATGAACTTGTCTGCCAGCATACAGGTCCGTGGAAGACAAACCTTTGGAAACTCCTGCTGTCTAGCCATAAGATGTCAGGACGCAGACGACCTGCCTGCGTTCTGTCCTTGTCAGCCATCCGAGGTGGCTTTGCCTTGTCTTTCAAGCTTTTCGTGGGACCGGCGGCCCAGATTGTAGCAAGAGAGGAGCTGCCACTGACTTGTCCAGAGTGATCTTACGATCTCCAAGCAAGAAACACTAGGGAGTTGTCACTGAAGAGCAAGAAAGTGATGGGATGCGCTCGCCACGATCGTGCGGAAAAGAACAGTGAGTCTCCTCAAGGAGACTCTCGAAGGAGCTGATTATGAGCAGCCGGTAGTTGCTGATTAACAGTATGTTGTTTTCTTAGGTGAAGCGGCTGATAAGCAGCAAAAAGTGATAAGTAAACAGCACCTGGCTGTTTTTCAGTAATAGTTCATTAATATCAGCACTATGATTAGATACAGCTATCTATGCCTGTTGCATTATCTGTCAGTCTGGTGTCCATCCAAGCAGCCAAGATCTAAAGTCTATCACACTCAATGGCATCACAGCATTGTGTTTTGTGCACCTTATCCCCTCACCACTACGGTCACTGCCTCTGAGTTGGAAGCTGAAAGTCCACAAAGTATGCATATATGCGCATATACATTGCCTAGCCTGGCCCTCCAGAAGGAGGTCTTACAATGGCCCAATTATGTTGGCCACAAGGGCAAGCTGGTGGGAGATACATGCAATGTAGGGGGGAAGGAGAGAGCAGCGAGCAAATGAAACGGCAGAGAGATGGTGGTCCAAAGGACAGATGCATGAAGGTCCCAGAGCGCGACTGACACTCTCTTGACGCGGACCACGGAGGTATTGGACCCTAGGTGCTGATCATGGCTATCAGCCATTTGGCAAGGCAGCACCTTTTCGGCTATAACCTGCTTTTCAGCAGCCAGGGTGCTGACTATCAGTCCCTGCCAGAGTTCCAGTGCTCCTTATACAGTACGTCCTATCTCACTCGCTTAGAAAGGAGGAAGACCCTTCCGGGCATCAAATTTCCTTTCAGCCATGATCATCAGCCGGCAGATACCCAATGACAGTATCTTGAGCTTTGTGGTTCATCATATTGTTGGCGGTCGAGATAGATAATTCTACATTGATGACCAGCACAACACAACAACTGAGGTGCAACAACCCACAACCCACCGTGCGTGGCCCTCACACAGCAGCGCTCTCGAGATCAAAGCTCCCTCCTATTCTATGGGGCAGTATGACCTTGTTCCTACGGTGGTTTCTCGATGTATGTTCTTTGTTTCCTCACAAGAAATCTCGCTCTGAGAAAATGTGCTTGTAGATGCATCGTGGGGTCTATTGCTATATGACATCCTCTTGACATTGGACGATGAGGTATAGCCACTTTCTCCCTGATACTCAGGATGTCGCGTTTTGACAGTTTTGTCACCTAGGTGGCGTACATTTGGAGGTAGTGCAATGTTTGCTGCCGTCTCTTAGAGCAAGTCCTCAATTGCCCATATAGCGCCAACTGGACTTCCCCGAAAGTATTGTATCTATGGGTCAGATATGCAAGTTTGCTCACACAGCTGTGGGTCAATGACTTCCTTGATAGCAGCATCAACTCTAATCTTGTTTGCGATTGGAAGCTTTGTATGCATCCGTTCGTGAACGTTGTCGCCTGTTGGTGCTGCAGTCTAATCTGTCACAGTCTCCGCGTTCAGTTTTTCCAATAATGTAAGCTTTAGGAATCCGAACATCATAATCGTAGCTGACACTCCATTGTAGTTGTAGGTGGAAACCGGGGTTAAGTTTTGCCATCGCTCAACCAAACTGGCTAGTTGCTGGGGCTTAAGTCTTTTTTATTATACGTCAGTCAATTGCTGCAAATGTGCTCAGGCAGGCTGAATGACACCACTTAGGTGGCTACTGAACTTCCGCCACCTGTTCGGATGGTCTCCTCCTCCTTTGTATTTTGGCTTTGGTGAAAGGGAGGCCTTCAAGTGAGCATCGAGTACGTGTGGCATTCTTCAAACGGGGTCTGAGTTCCGGGCTGGTCAGTGGGAATGACGTTAAGGTGCTTGTATGGCAGTGAGTTTCCATATCGGTTTTCGGCTTGAAACAGCCCTACCTAACTGTTCTTAGCGGTGTATTTCGTGAGAGCTTCCGGTTCTCGTGCTTCTCGGTGATGTTGACCAGGGGAATGAAGACGCTTATCGGATTGCTCGGCTACTACTACTATGCGGTTTCAACAGGAGTCCGGGACTGGTCCGAAAATCTTGGCTGCACGCAAACCGTTTACAAAGGCGTTTACACTTCCTTCACGCTGCATGCCGCCTTGATCCCAATTGCCGCGTATGTAATCCTTACCAACGAGAGCCTCGGTCACTGTATTGACAGAGTCGTTGAATTGTTTCTGCCGACAGCACTCCCATACTTCTCCTGAACGGTTCGTGCCGAGTTTCTGGAAACCCCTGCGTGCATCGACTGAACGGGACCTAGCCACGTTTCTCATAGTACTCCTGTGGATCGTACTCCCCGTTGCTCAACGCGAGACGGCTGTGACGCCTCTCCTAGGTGTGTTGCTCCGCGATGGGGTCACATATTTTGCAATGTACGTGTCTCCCCTTCCCTCATCTTCCCGTCGTTCTTGCTTGAAGGGTTTTCCACACAACGCAGAATGACAGGCGCGACACTCGTCGCGCTCGTAACCGCAGTTGTGTTCTATAACGTCCCACGCGCAGTGAGCCTCGCCGATCCGTAAGCCCAGTGTTTTGTTCTATCGAATATTGTCTCACAACCACTTACCTGTCGCCCATTGCTTCAATGACAGCTGGTTCCTCTCCATTGGTCCCATAGCGGTACGCGCTTCTCTCCTCTCCCAAGTGCCCGAGTCCGGCTGCTGACACGCGGCGGGGAACCCACCAAAGTCCTGCAGGATTTTCCTCAATCTCCGAGCCACGGTGACCCAGAGCGGCATCATCCTGCACCGGGGGGCACCGGCACCGGCACAGACGGTTGGCCCGCCAGGGTCGGGAGACGTCGATGGGGAGAGCAGGGTCTGGAGTCAGGAGCCGTCGAGCCACCTGGACAATTGGGTCACCACGGCCGCTTCGACTTCCCAGGCGGGGCTGAGCGGCAAGTACTTAAACCATGATTAGCTCGTTGGGCCAAGCTTCAACTACATACGCGGCACACAGACTGGCAGGCAATCATCCGATCATGGGCCGATCAGGGGAACTTTCGGGCTTGGAGAGGCAGTTCCACGCCGAAGTTATGTGTATTGTACAGCCGCAACAGCCCAACACGCAGGGCATTGACAAACCCTCCGGGAATACCTGTCCAAAAGCGGGGCACGTGGGGGCAATGACGTAAGCACAGTATGTAAGCACATTTCATTCCTTGAAACCCAGGTACAATGAGAGACAGAGATGTAATGGTATCACCGGGCACAAACGGCTGAAGGTTGGGTTGCGGCAAACACCAAGCACTGGAATTTGTCTATAATATTGAGCTGGAGAGCTTCATCACATGGGGGAGGGAATGCAGCTTCATCACATGGGCAAAGTACCCCAGGTTGACAAGCAAATGGAGATGTGCAGACAGGTGCGATGTCCTCCACAACATGCATAGACACCAATCAACCCCAGCTGCTCTAGTGGCGGCACTTGCTGAGTGCTTTGGATATGAATATGTGTTGCTGCTGGTGTGATGTGGTGTGGCTTCCTGCAAGCTTTTCCTTCATCTGAGTGGCCAATCACTTGAGAGATATAGCAATGCGGAGACTGCTGTGCGATTGAACACATAGCAGCCTTGGTAAAGTGACGGAACACAGAGACCATATTGCTCATGGTTGTTTGAATGAACAAGTGCTCCGGATGCATACAAAATTTGCTTTGCATCATGATGTGCTGTGTGGGAAAGCATCAAACAAATCCATAAAGCTTGGTAAGTATGCTGATTTCCATGCTTCCACGTGATAACCCCAACACAGATATAACACCAGGTGGTGTTAACAATAGCCTGTTTGGCACATCCAAACTGCACATAGTAGTGCCTATGCATAGTCAGTGTACAATTTCAAACTTAAAACATGTGCTCACACATACCAATTGAACATCATAGCCACCATAACTTTGGCAAACCCTTTATACAGCAACATGCTGACCGTGCAGATCCAGCGCCATAGAAAACACTGTTCCAGGAGAGCAGCACTGTGGCTTAGCAGACCACATGTGCAGTGCAACAGACCACACCACATCCTGTGAACACATTGCACCCACAGCCCACAGCTTGCAAAGAGCACACAAGTTGCGAGACTTGCTGAGACAGAACAGGAACACTTAGTTCACCATCCAGCACTGAGGAGTAGAGGACACCTCAAAAGTGAAATCATTGCAAGACAGATTGGCAATAACAGTTGCACGCCCAACACATCTATCATCACGAGCACCCAGTGACATCACATGAAACTATGCACAGCTGTCTCATCACGTGAATCTGCCAAAGCACTGCCGTGGCGGCGTGCACAGCAAAATGCAGAGCGGCACGTGGAAGTGGAGGGGACCGGAAGTATATGCCTAATTAGGAAATTTTACAACCGTGGAAGACCTGTACCAACTCTGTTGGCCAGGGATACAGTACATGGTAGTCCTGCATAGCGCGTAGTGGGAAAACCAGTGAGCACGGTTCGCATCTGAGCAGCTGGCATCTCTTCGAGGGATGGACGGCTGGCGGGCATTTCGGTACGGCACACTATGTATATGTAGGATGAGCGTCAAGGACACGTTCTTGCGACGGGTTCGGGTGCCGCGAGACATTGCCTGGTTTATGGTAACACCATATCCTCCCGACACTGGACGATGAGGGAAATGAACTCTCAGACACCGCAGGTCTCAGAGATACAATACAGCATTGCATACCTTCCAGCACCTCGTACAGTAGGCATCCCGGCCCATCGCTATACGCCCCACCCATTCCTCCCGCGTCCCGCACTGATCTTAGGCGCCGGCCCCAGCAGCCCCCCCCCGCTCGGCCAAGCGCTCACCATCCCCTCTTCCTCCTCCTCCATGTGCACAGACCCCTCCACGCCTCCATCTCGGGCCCTCTGCTCGTACCCCTGGACGGTTTCTTCGGGGTGCACCCGCGCTTGCGCTTGCTCTGGCGCGGGCGCGCGGGCGGGGCCGGGTGCGGGAGGGTCAGGCGGGAGGGACGACTGCCATGTCATAGGAAACGTCTGGAGGGGCCGGGCAGCCCAAGGCGCAGCGGTAGCGACAGCCCCGTCCAGCCCCAACCCCAGCACCCGCTCCTCCTCCCCTTCCCCCGTCCCCCCTGCCCAACCCGCACCACCCACCTCCGCCGCCTCCTTCGCCCAACCT
>KV423946.1:190195-220231 GCA_001632435.1 Calocera cornea HHB12733
CCCCCTCCTCCCCCTCACAGCCGCCTACATCCCCGCAGTCCCCACAAACGACACCAAGCTGCCCGTGTTCAACACATCCTCCCTCTCCAACATCCAGGTCCGCTGGCAGCAGCAGGGCAACCAGCCCATGGGCGTATACTCCACCGCCGTCAGCTATCAGCTCGCGGGCGAGGGCAGCAATGGCGTCACTCAGGTACGTTCTCATATCCATCGCCACTCTCGCCCCGCGCGGAACAGTCCTCATACGTCGGGACAGGGCGCCATCGTCCATTTCACAGAAGCCACCGCCGCGGACAACCTGACCACCACCACCCCCTGGATCGCCTTCATCTCCTGCGACGCAAACGCAACCGACGCCTCCATGGAGGACGACATCTTCACCCTCGCCCAGGAGCGCGGCGCCGTCTCCGCCCTGCTCTACTCGCAGTACTCCCAAGCCTGCCTGATCAACGCCGAGTACCTCTCGCCCGACTTCGACAAGCTCGTCGACGTCTTCGCCACCACCACACAGAAGACCGCGAGCCTGCTCGAGAGCCAGTTCGAGCAGGTCAACGCCAGCTACTACTACTACGACGCGGCCGTCCTCAACGCCAGCGCGCTGCTCGTCAACGAGAGCCTCGCGGGCCTGACGAGCGGCGAGCCGGCCTACCTCGTCGCCGAGCTCCACGCGAGCAACGCCACCGGCAACGCGACCACCCCCAGCACGGGCACGACGAGCAGCGGCAGCAGCGGCGGCTCCTCGCCCCCCAACACAGGCCTCGCAATGATCATCCTCTACGCCATCACCGGCTGCGTCTCAGTCCTCTTCGTCATAGTCATCCTCTCCGGCGCCGTCCGCGCTATCAGGCACCCGGAGCGGTACGGCCCGCGCGCCGACCCGGGCTACCTCGGAGGCCCGCCCCCGCAGACACGCACTGCGGGCCTGGCGAGGGCCATCCTGGACACCTTCCCGGTGATCACGTTTGCTACTGCCCCCCCGCAGCAGCAGCAGCAGCAGCAGCAGGGGCAGCAACAGAAAGACGTGCGGATGCAGGACCTCGAACTGGCGCCTGGGTTGCACGAGCACGAGCAGGAGGAGGAGGAGGGGAAGCCCAGCGGGGCCAGCACGCCCGGCCAGGGAGCAGGCCGATACCGCTCGAGCGGGTACCACCCCGCGCGGCAGGACAGCTTGAGCCTGTCGTTCTCCCCGCCCGACCCGGCCCTGCTCGCCGACGCGGACCTCGCCCCCGCGCTCGCGCTCGCGCTCTCCCGCTCCGTGCCCGCCCCGGGCTCGGGCTCGGGCTCGGGCTCGGGCTCGCAGCTGCCCTCGCCCACCGTCTCCGGATCCCGCAGCACGCCCCCGCCCGGGCCCGCGTCCGGCCTCCCCACAGGCGTCCCTCCCCCCCCGTCCTCCGACCCCACGCTCGGGCACGAGACGTGCCCGATCTGCCTGACGCCCTTCGAGGAAGGGGACGAGGTGCGCGTGCTCCCCTGCGGGGGCCAGCACAGGTTCCACAAGGACTGCGTGGACCCGTGGCTCCTGCAGCTGGCGACGAGCTGCCCGCTCTGCAGGGAGGACTTCGCCCCGCAACATCAGCACCGGGAGGGCGGGGAGGAGGGGGAAGACGAGGAAGAGCCAGGCAGGGACGGCGACTACCTCGAGCTGCCCGTGCCCGTCACACCGCCCCCGCAGAGGAGGCCGCCCCTCGTCGGCGGTGTCGCGGGCAGCGCGGGCAGGCTCAGCCGGGTCCTGTTCGGCGTTGGCGTTGGGGGGAGGAGGCCGAGCAGTGCTGTTGATGACCGGGACCGGGAGCGGGAGCGGGAGCGCGAGAGGGAGAGGGAGAGGGAGAGGAGGAGGGAGCTGGAGCTGGATATGCAGGCGGGGGAGTACGAGCAGGCGCTGGGCCCGCACCCGCTTGCCTGAGCGTCTTCTGCTCTTCTGCTTTTGCCCTCTCTGCTCTCTGAGCATTCGGTTGTTCCCGCGCCCCCTGTATTCTGGTCTCTGTTGGACACTCTGATACCTGATTTCTTTTTCACTGATTTCTGATGGTCCTCCTTCGTCGCCTTCTGATCCACGCACGCATCACGTACAGCCCCAGTCCAGTCCAGTCCAGTCCAGTCCAGTCATCATTGTCATCGTTATCATTCATCATTATCACTAACAACAGATCCGATCCGGTTTCCCTCCCCTCTATGAGATCCTCCAACTCCAATCCAATCCAATCCATGACAAAAACACTGCTACTGCTACTGCTGCTAGGGTTACAACGCTGGGGTATGTTGTGAGAAATGCGGGAAAAGTGGGAAAGTGGCAAGTGGTCGAAAAGTGGTACATAATACAATCATGCAGAGTTGCTCCGATTTTTGGCTCCGTCCCTTGTCTATGCATGAGCGGTCGGTATCCAACGTGGGTGGTGGGGGAAGAACAAGGCTTTTCGGTTCGGTACGGGTGTCGTGGTGGGTCTTATGGGTGCGGCAAGGGGTCGTTCATGGGATCGTCATGGCTTTGGCTCGGAAGTCGGTGCGGGAGGGGTCTTCTCCTCGTGGTGCGGAAGGGTGACGAGCAGCTGGGGCTGTTCCTGCGCATGCGTGCCAGCGGCCGGCGCCTCCCCCTCGGCCGGGTGATCGCCCTTCTCCTCGTCCTTCTTATGCGCGTGCTTAGCGGCCCACTCCTTGCCCTTGGCCTTGAGCTGGTCCTCGTCCCCGCGCTTGAGCGAGTGCGCGTCGATCATGAGCGCCGAGACGAAGAAGGCGACGATGGCGCAGGGGAAGCAGAAGCGGAACACGTTCTGCACGCCGTCGGAGAAGCTGTTCTGCACGGCCAGGATCTGCGGGGCCGTCAGGTTGAGTGAGGTGTACGTTGTGGGGGAGGAGGTGATCGCGTCGACCAGGTCTTGCGCGAAGCCGGCTTGAAGAAGCTCGCTCCTGAAGGACGGTCAGCACGAGGTCTCTCAGATGGGGAAGGTACGTACTTGACAGAGTTATTCAAGATAGCCTGACATACCGCAAGCGCAACTGTACCGCCCAGCATACGGAGGAAGTTACGCGTCCCCGTGACGACCGCCATCTGGTGCCTCGGCACCGCCGCCTGGGCAGCGATGAGCGTGGTCTGGAATGTTTGCCCAGCGCCAACGCCAGTGAGGATCAGATATCCGACCTGCTGCGCCGTGGTCGAATGCAGCGAGAGCGTAGACAGCAGCCCCAGACCGACGGACCAGATGGCGAATCCCAAATAGATGTTCGCGCGATATCTTCCTGTGAGGGAGACGATCAGGCCTGAAGAGAAGGAGAAGACGGTCTGGACAACGATGAGCGGGAGGAGCTGGGTGCCGGACTGGAGCGAGCTGAAGCCCTTGACGACCTGGAAGTACTGCGGGAGGTAGTACAGCTGGACGTAGAACGCGCAGCCCGAGAGGAACGTCGCGATCTGCACGCCGCACACGGTCTTGTTCTGAAAGATCTCCACTGCGCGGGGGTGGGGCGTCAGCACGTGATCTGTCTGCCTGTCTGGCTGGAGAGGGCTTACGCGGGATGTTCGGGATCTTGGCAAACTTCCACTCGACGACGAGGAACAGGCCGATGAAGAGCGCGCCTAGGATGAGCGGGGCGATGACTGCTGCGGAGGACCAGGCGAAGGAGGTGCCGCCCCACGAGAGCGGGAGGAGGATGCCCATCGTGCCCATGAGGGAGAGGACGGTGCCGAGATAGTCAACCTGCTTTAGCTTGGTCTTCATATTCCCTTTCACGCGGCGCAGCGGGAGGAGGAAGATGACGACGACGATTGCGAGGCCCGAGAGGGGCACGCCGAGCCAGAAGCACCAGCGCCACGTCGCCTTGGTTGTGAACACACCGCCGATGACGGGTCCGATCGAGTTGCCCATCGCCACAACGCCACCGATGATGCCCTGGTACTTGCCACGGTCCTTCATTGCCACCACGTCCGAGACGATGATCATGACGAGGGTGATGATCCCCCCGCCGCCGATGCCCGTCACGGCGCGGAAGGCGATGAGCTGGATCATGCTCTGCGCGACTGCACAGAGAATGGAGCCGACGAGGAAGATGGCGAGCGTGAAGAGGAGGACGAACTTGCGGCCGAAGATGTCGCTCACGCGGCCGTAGATCGGCTGGAATACGGTCGACGTGACGAGGTATGAGGTGCCGACCCACTCGGCCTGCTGGCCCGAGTTGAAGTCGTTTGCAATCTGCGGGATCGCCGTCGACACGATCGTCTGGTCGAGCAGGGACACGAAGATGGCGATGGCGAGGCCGATGAAGACGACGATCAGCTGGCGGAAGGGCAGCAGGTTCGTCTGGTCCTGCAGGGGCGGTGGCGCGCCCTTCTTCCGTGCCTCTTTCCGCTCCGCCTTCTGCTCCGCCGTCAAGCCCGCTTCGGCCTCAGCGTCCTCTGGGCTGATCGCGGGGCTCTGCGCGCCGGAGGGCAGCGCGCTCTCCCCAGGGGTCTCAGGGTGCGGGTCGGAGGGCAGCGCGCTCGTCGCCCTGACCAGCCCATGCGTGGCCTCCGCCTCGCCGGTATAGTCTGCCTGTCTGCTCGTCTTCAGCCGCTCCTTCTCCTTCGCCTCCCTCTCCTCTGGTAAACTGTCCTCCGCGGGCCCTCGGCGGGGCAGGGCAGGGCCGACCATGCTGCTCGCCGTTGCCGGTGAGTCTACGAGCGTCTCCGAGCGTGAGAGGGGTGCGCGCGGGGGTGGGTCGCTTGCTGGCGTGGGGAGCAGGTCGAGGGGTGCCATGAGGTGGTGGGCCGATCCTCGCTAGCTAGCAGTGAAGAGCAGGAGGTAGGTGTATGCGCCGCGTGGGTGTCGCCGCTATGTGTATGCTCTGAGGGGGGGGGGGGGGGGGGCAAGGCGTGTGTGCCGCCCGTGCCGGTTCCCGCGTCGATCTTAAGTATGGTTCGCATGGCCGGCGCCGGCGCCGACGGCTGAGGCACACGACCGAATCGCAGGACCGGTTCAGTTTGGGGTGAATACGCAGGGCCGGCCACCCGCCGCGCGCCTGTCCACCTCCGTTCGGCCATTTCGGACTTTTAGCTCCCGCGGGAATGCACGCATCATGCCGCCCCGTGCCGGCCGCCCGCCGCGTCTGCTCCCGCCGCACGCCCCGGCCCGCGTCTGGGGAAGCAACCCCCAAGCCCCGACTTATTTTTAATCGCAGCCTCTGCCGAAGCAAACCGCATCCTTCCCTGATAACGGCCGGCGCGCCTGGCGATCCTTCGGCCGCTTCCAGCCCGACGCCCGAGAACCTCTTCTTCTTCAGCGCTCGTACCACAACCCCCGCCCGCTGACTAGTCACATGCCGCGAGACACCCCCGCCCTCCCTCGCTGGCGCTGTGGAGGCACAGAGTCGGTCAGCCGCGCCGCCCTCAGCGGGCCATAACTTGCCGAGCCGCACCAGAGCGAGGCGGTCACGACCACAACTCTTACACGACCTCGGCGTAGTAAAACCTGCAAGGCGCGGCGATCATGCGCCATTCGAAATCTGGCCAGGCTTCGGCAGAGCGCCAACCGACGGAAGAGCGGAAGAGCGCAAAATGCCGAGGGGCGCTACTTATAGATACGGAGCCGAGGGCACATGCGCTTCCGTCTGATCACCATGGTGACCTCATTTGGCCCACTCCGGATCCCTGAATCTCTCGCTGTGCTGTGTGACTCTGCTCTCATTGAACCGGACTGTGCTGTACTCTGCCCACCTGTACACAACCTTGCACTGATCATCAGTGTCATTGTTGCCCCTGTGTTGAAGGCTTGAACACAAGCCTGAAGCATCGAGGCAATCATGTAGTGATATCCTCTTCTGCGGAGCTCCCAGTAGCATACAGGAACTATGTATACTATCTGGCTCAGTGGTTCATCCCAACCTGCCTGGCAAAAGAGAAACAGCTTACTATATGACATTCTATTGTCTGACAACACTGTCTCGCATCATTGAGCACTCCGCTCAGCGCCCGTTCCCCTCCCGGCACCTCCCTTTTGACCCTAGATGAAGAAGTCGAGCTGACATGCCCTGCTTCCTCTCCTGATGCTGACCTGTTGAACCCAGGTCGTATATGTGTGGAAGTGCGAATGCCTTCCAATGTACGCGATGATCATACTAACAATTGGCTAGGGCACGGTGGACGCTACCCAAGATCCTGTATCTATGGGTGAGATACCCGGGCATCATTACTCAGCTGTAACTACGAGTTTGAGTCATGTACTTGCGGACCATCTGGCGACCTCGTTTTGTAGATTCTCATGCATAGGTAGGTGCTGCAAGTGTTCCTGTCGCTCCCCTACTATTTCACAATCATGACTGTAGTGTCTGTCTTTGCACTTTCTGGTCAAGTAAGCGGAGGATCCTTGACATGTCGGCGCTTCTGATCAGGTCCTCACAGTTGTGGGTTTTCATGGGCCGAGTGAGGTGCGCGGTTGAGGATTTCCAAGTTGTCTCGGCTATGGACTGTTCTGTTCCACGTATTTCCTTCCAGTTCTGAGGCGCTCCGGCAGCTAACGACAACAGATGGCTCTTAATTTCGGCCGGTTCTACCGACGCACTATTATTGCTTCGTGTTATTGCACTGTTGAAAGGAAAGCCGAAACGTAAGCCCAGTCATCCTCACTCAAGTTCCGATCTGATGTGCATGTAATGAGCTTGGCCCTGAAATGTGCCTATGTCGGTAAGCACCTTGTGTTGTCTCTTCACCCGAGTTATAACCCGTCTGTATCAGGAGTTTACGTGGTAAGAGGCTCAATCGTCTCCCCCCAGCACATCGAGAGCTTGCGGCATTCGCAGAACAAGCACTCATGTACAGCAATGCCGTCGGCAAGTAGCGTGCACTACAAGGGGCCATGATCTTGCATCAGTGGAGATCGGCGATCGTGTACATCATTCCAAGATGGCGGAGGCAAAGCATGCGCTTCCCTGATGAGGTGCTCATTGTCATGGAATATGACATCAGGCCATCAGGCGAGTCTCGACTGAGCGATGGTATATAAAAGTAATACCGGGCAAGGTAGAAGACGAGAAACCACAACGGTACTGTTTCATGCTGGCAGGCATGACGAACGGATTCGGCGGGCAGGTTGGTGGCTGTGCCGTTCGGCGCCGATGACTTGGGTGTGAGCTTCGGGCGCTCGTCTCACTGCACGCACCATCCGTTTGGTGGCCCACATGTCAGAGTTCTGGGTCTCTCATAAGCGCTATCGCTGCCAATATTGTGACATATGGATAGCGGACGATGCGCCCTCGAGACAGCAGCACGAAAACGGTCTGCGGCACAAGGGAAATCGTGACCGGTTCATCAAGGGCCTGTACAAGCAAGGAGAGAAGCAGGTGAAGGAGAGGGAGGAGGAGCGGAGAGAGATCGCTGCTATAGAAAGAGTACGCTCATTTGTTACATCTGAATGGATCCGTTGCTGATGGGCTAGTAGGCAGCCAATGCCGCCTACGCAGCCGACGTCGGGGCTGGCCGTGGATCACAGAGCGCACTCCCTGCCCCTGTCGCGTCAACCTCAAAACCGAAGGCTGCAGCACCCCCCGCATCTACCAATAAATGGGCCAATTACAGCACCGCCGCCTCGTTAGGATACACCGATCCGGATGTCGAGCGCGCCCTACTGGAAGCGCAGATGCGGCAAAACGAGGGCGTAGTAGGCGAGTGGCAAGTCGTCACTCCCGACCTTGCGACCCTGGCTGCAAACGCTAAAGCCGCTCAACTTGCACCTGGTGAACAAGAGGCGGTTGTTCAAGAAAAGCGAGCGCGATCCCAGGAGGATGATGAGGATGGGAGAGGGTACAAGGTCCGGAAGAAGACGGCTGCCGTTGGTCTCGGCGAACTGTGGGATCCGGGAGTGATCAAGATCAAGGTCAAGCCCAAGGAGCAACCCGAGGAAGCGAAGGAGGAAGCGAAGACGGAGAAGACAGAGATACCGGTGAAAGAAGAAGACATCGGTGACGGGATGATGAAACCAAAGTGGGGCAAACAGTGGAGCACGGTTGACCAGGCGGCCGAGGAACAGCGCATAAAGGAGGAGATGGCGCGCCAAGAGGAGCGCTTCCTTGGCTCGAAGGAGGAAGAGAAACCAGAGGTCAAAGAAGAGGAGACCAAGGTGACTGAGCCACCGCCGCCTGAACCAGAGCCCGAGCCACCATCCACCGCTGGGCTGTTCAAGAAGCGGAAGGGCCCGCCTGCGGGAGTCAAGCACGGCAGACCTCGTCCATAGCGAGTCTGTACAATGTATTTATAGTCGCAATCATTATCGCACATAGTCTCCCATGAGCCTCATGAGTCCTGCGATGTTCGAGTGTGGCTGCACCTGTGACCTGCGCATGTGGATAATACAGTTCATTCATTACTTTCATACAGGAGCTCCTGTCCTCCACATAGTTCCTACTCAGACGGTGGCAGCCTGCCATGTTGTCAGACCCAAAGGATCGTGTATGCAGAGGAAAGGGCTTACTCCGCAGACTTTAATGTTCTGACCCGACACCCAGACGGCATCGGGGCCGGCAAGGAACAAGACAGTGCCGGCGATGTCTTCGGGCTCTCCAAGCCTGTTGAAGGGAGAGAATCCCTTGAACTTGTCGATCAGCTCCTGGCTCTTCCCGGCGAAGAACAGGCTAGTGGCCGTCGGCCCGGGAGAGACGGTGTTGACGGTGATACCCTTCGAGCCGAGATCTTTGGAGAGGACACGCGAGAACTGTTCGACAGCACCCTTCGTGGCCGCATAGACGACGTAGTTGGGGGTGATGAGCGACTGCACGGTGAGGTGGGTCGAGAAGAAGATGATACGCCCGCCCGGGGGAATGTAGGGCACCGCAAATTTGGTTACGAAGAAGGGACCCTTCGCGTTAATGTTGAAGTGCGCATCGTAATACTCTTCGTCTACATCGGCCATCGGCTTGTTACCCATGATGCCAGCGTTGAGAACTGTTACTGGCGGTGAGCAATGTCCCTGTGGATTCCTGCGAGTGCCCTCACCCAGGATATCGATCTTCTTGTATGCGGCTACTGTCTCGGTGACCAGCTTGTTTGCTGCTGTTACGGAGCTGACATCGCTTTGGATAGCGATGGCGCTCCCTACGCCCCTGGACCTGATATACTCAACCGTCTCGTCCGCTGCTTCCTTGTTAGATGTGTAGTTGATGACGACGTCTGCACCGGCATCAGCGAGCTTGATGGCGATAGCGCGTCCGATGTTGCGGGAGGAGCCGGTGATCAGTGCCGACTTGCCGGAGAGTGGAAGGTGGGTGGAGACGTTTGTGCCAGGGGTGACAGCGTATTGAGGCTGCTGCTCCGTGGACTCTTCCTTGTTTCCACCAGGATGCTGCATCTTCTTGAGCAGAGAGGCCATTCTGGATGTGGATATTCCGCGATAGTAGTTGGAGTAGCTGATTACTGAGCGTATGAGAGGGCCGCTCGAGCTCGAGGTATATATGACATTAGCAGCCCGAAGACGACAGAGAGCACGGTGACGGATAGCCTGCATTGCGTCAGCTCAGGCTCGACCGCCAGGAGAGCTCCAGCGTTTAAAATTAGAGGCGACGCCGTGAGTATGACGCTGGAGTTGGGCATGATGCTGTCATGCTGGGCAGATATGGGCCTGCATTCACCCGGCCGAGGACCTGCTGGTTATCATCACGCGAGCGGTTCCGGTCTTTGCAAGAAGACGCGAGTTCGCCACGGTCCGTGCCGGTGGAATGAGGCATATGTCCCCGTCCAAATCGGCACTACAGCCAAGTGATTGATATAAGCGCGCATTATTTGGAGTATAGTGAGTACCAACCAATAGAAGATGTAAAGCTGAGCGTTTTCGATCACACATCAACTTCAGCCCCAAACAACTGCGTCACCTTGCCGGAAGCATTCGGCTTGGAACCCTCACGGCGATCTCGTTCTGCGGTTCACACGCAGCCTGCAACCTCCTCAGCTCCTGGTCGCGCCCACCCACCGTCTACAAAAATGGGCGTAGTGACCTATACGTCTGGCCTATCGGTCTTCATAATAGTGATTATTACACTATATCTGCTGTTCACAGGTGAAGAAATCGCTCGTACTGAGCCTGAATGATGCGCTGAACGCAATGGTTGCAGGGAGCGGAGAGTGGTTCAATGTCGGACGATACCTCGAAGAGAGCAGTCCGTACATGTGGTCCATGGTTGGTGTAGGACTGTGCATTGGCTTAAGTGTGCTGGGTGCAGGATGGTGCGTTTTTGTTGGACGTTCCGCTTGGATCGGAGCATTGACATTTGCTCAATAGGGGGATCTTCATCACTGGCTCCAGCATACTGGGAGGAGGCGTGAGGACACCGCGAATCAGGACCAAGAACTTGATTAGGTGCGGGAAGACTCGTCCGAATCCTGGAATGTTGATACTTACTCATGTAACAGTATCATCTTCTGCGAGGTTGTGGCCATCTACGGCGTAGTACGTCCCTCTCTTCCCTCACATTACTCAACCCATCCGCTTACACACTTCGGCAGATCATGGCCATCGTCTTCTCCTCCAAGTTCGCCTACATACCCGAGACAGAGATCTACACGCCCTCGAACTACTACACGGGGTTCGCGCTCTTCTGGGGCGGGCTCACCGTCGGCCTGTGCAACCTGCTGTGCGGCATCTCCGTTGGCATCACCGGCTCGAACGCGGCACTGGCCGACGCGGCGGACCCGACGCTGTTCGTGAAGATCCTGATTGTGGAGGTGTTTGGAAGCATTATGGGCCTGTTTGGGCTCATTGTGGGGCTGTTGATGGTGCGTTTGCTCTATCTAAAATTCAGGGCTAGTGGCTAACTGCGGCACAGTCTGGTAAGGCCAATCCCTTCAGCGCTGTAGAGGCTGTTGCGGCCAGAATATGAGCATTCCGTTCGTATTCGCGCGCGTATGGTCGCGTTATCACACTCTGCGAATTGTACAGAATGCACCAATATAATTGACTGAGAGGCATGGACGTGAACGAACAGGGTTTCTAATTACACGCATAGTCCGTGAAGAGGCTACCCTATCTTAACGATCTTCAAAGGGATTCTCAACGTATTCCACTGCAGAACGGTTAGCTGGAGACTAACGCATGAGTGGGCATGGGGCATACAATCATCCTCGTCCTCCTTCCTGGGCGCGTTCGAACCTGTCACACCCAGGGAGACAGGTCGCTTCGGCATGAGATTGATCTTGGCTGTTCGCGTTATCAGCATACGCATGCAAGGAAACACCCATCATACGCACAGACGTCGATCTGCGCAGGAGGGGGAGACGAGCTGCTACTGGATCCAATCGCAGGATGCCCAGACTCGCTCGAGGGTTCGCGGATGGTCACCCCTCCGCGCGGGAACGGGCTGTTTGTCTTGGGCGGCGGCCCGGGAGGGGCTTCTAGATGCGCATCATGAGCGCACTCGACCTCGCAGCAGAAAGTTGGGGCACGTACGGAACGGGCCACGCCCGACACTGTAGCCCTGCGGCTTCGTACCTTGCGGAGCTGCGGAGGGCAAAGTAAAATCGTCGGCTTCCGTATTCAAAGCAGCGCGGCGCGCAGACCTAAGAAAGAAGCACCTTTAGGACCAGGCGCGGGCGTCGCGGTGAGTGCTGCCCACTGATTCCACTCCGACGCATTCATGGGCTGGTTCTCGGGATCCGTCCCATCGACCCTGAGGAAGGTTCAGACGGAGCGAACAAGGAAATAGCGGGGAACGCACGGCTTGTCCAGCTCCTGCATCTTCTGCTTCATCTTGGAGAAGAAGCTGCTGAACGTCTTCTTCCCCGCTGTTCCGGTCCATCAGCCTCCGACGTCATCGCACGTACGAAGCGCGCTTACTCTCCGCCATCTTACTGAACTGATCCTGGATCTGGGCAGTGTCCACACCGCTCCAGGCGCCCGTGCCCATCCCTCCCTGGCCTGTACCGGACGGCCCCGTAGAGACAGGGTAGCCACCTCCCTGGGGAGGTGCGGCACGACGTGGGGCACGCTGCCGAGGCTGGTAGGGAACGCGAATTTGGCCCTGTCCACCGGAGGACGGGTTGCCAGAGCGCGCCGCGTTCTCCTCCTCCTCGAGCATGAGACGGTGGGCGAGCTGCTCGTCCAAATCCGTCTATTGAAATCATTAGCAATTGGCTCTGGGCGACTTGAAGTCGATACACACCTGATGCTGAGATTGTATCGCTTCCGCCGGGACGTAGCTCGGATCGCTCATGCCCAAGAGCATCTCGATCGCCCTCTCCTGATCGCCATCGCAGGCATCAAGCACGCTAGCAAGCACAGTCGGGTCAAAGTCTGGGAAGATTGCCTGGAGGGCCGCGATGCGCGGGTCCGTAACCTCGTCGGCTTGCCCAACCGTCGTCGTAATAGGTGCGGGCGGAGGCGGGGAGACAGGCGCGGCGTGAGACTCGGTGGTCGTCGTGACCTCGTCGGCTTTGGTCTCCTGCAGCTTCTCCAGCACCTGCTCTGAGGCTTCTGTGCCCGTCTGGAACGGATTTGACGACGGCGCGGCTTCGGACGCGGCGGCTGTATGCTCCCAGTATAAGCCGGTCAGTCGCGACGTGAAGGACATGTTACTGCACCGGGTTGTTCAATCTGCTCTGGGGTTTTCTCGGTCATGTTCGTTAAATAGTAAGTAGTAGTAGGTGGTCGTCAGTAGAGTCAAGACAGAAATCGAAAGAGAATGGTCGAGGAAGTGTGAGAGGGCGATCAGAATGGAGTGTGGGTTGTTCAGCCCGACTACGCGTTGCCCCGGTCGCCCCTGGCGCAGCGCAGAAGCTCGCATCGCCACAACCTGGGCGCGGTCGTCATGAACGTGCAAGGGTTCCATGGGCTCCTGAGCGGAGCTGCGGAGAATAATCCAATAAATAGAACCAAATAGTCAGTAACTTCGATGCGCTAGATGATGATAATCCTGGTGGATTGGAATCCTCCTCTAACGCCGAGCCTTCTTCGCCGGTCCCTGCCCGTCCTCCTTGTCTCCCCTCCGTTTCCGCCCATCGCCCTCCTTCGACAATCGAGCCTCCTTGAGCGTCTCTAGCTTCTCGAGTGTCTTGTGCAGGATGCGCTGCTCCGCAGTCGTGACGATCAACGCGTTCCTGCGCCTCTCGCTTAGCTCCGCGAGAGACACGAACATCGCCTCCTGTTCCTTGGACACATATGAGCATATGCCAATGGGACTGCGGAAGAAAGCGCACGTACTGCGAGAGTTAGGGGATACATTGCGAGCCGCTTCTGGAGAGCCGCCTTGGCAACCTCGTAGCTCTTCTCGTCCAGTTTGGGTCTTGGAGGCTTGCCCTTGGACTGCGCCTTCTCCCATTCTTCCTGGGTCAGCAACAGCAGCCGTATTAGGGAGAGCATGTCCTCTGGGAGGTCACATGTCGTATCAAAGACGAAAGCACTATTCGGGATTATGAACATCGTGTCCAAGCCAGACAGACGATACTCACTCATCCCCTCCCTCTTCCAACCACCAGTCCACCCTCTCCTGATACGATACGACCATAGCAGCCTCTACCACCGTATCCGCGTTGATCTCCACAACATCTGACGGGCTACCTACACCGGCTTCCAAAGGAAGCGCATCGACGTAGCCATATCGTCGCAGCAGGTCCGAGTTTGGTGGATCGCCATAGGTATTCCACTGGCTTGTGTCAGCATTCGATGCGGAAAATAATAAGTCTGCCGCACTATTTGTTCACCCTTTGCTATCGATTTGGTTGCTACCATTTGCAGATCGTCCCTCGTGTAGAACAGCCGTGCCTATTGACTCCCGATTTAGTATTGCCCTCACACTGCTTTGCAGCATCACTCACATTGTTGCACCCACACCGCGCATTCAGCATGTCCGCCATCGGGACCATAGCCACATCCTCAGTCTTCTCCCGCTCATCATCTTCCTCATCATCGTCCAAATCTCCTAGGTCTATATCTTCCTGCGAGTCGTCTCCCAGCACGTTGACCTCCCCCATCAGCACATCCCCGCCTGATGCGGCAGAGCGGTCAATCAGTTCCGGCGCTTCCTCGTCCTCGTCGTGTTCGGGAGCTGCTCCAGGCCAGGGAGAAACGGTAAAGGAGCGGGAGAGGATGCGGGAGCCTTGGATGTGGTAGTTTTGAAGGGTGTAATGGGAGGATAACAGAGACGGTGGGAAGAGGTCGGAGCGTTTCTGACCAGAAGAATGAGGAATGGTTTATGGCTGAACTGATCAAGACAAACTTGTACAATAGGTAGCACCTTCTCTCTGTAATCTCGCTCGGCTGAGTCCTTTCCAATCTTATCTGCAATGCATGGTTAGTCCCGGCGCTGATCCGACATAGCCCAGTACGCACCGAGGACCAAGCTTCCCTTGAGCCACCCCAGCTCCTCCTCGCTCCAGAACATCAAGGAATCAAATTCGGTGGGCATCGACCCTTCAGCCGTACTTAAGTCTCGCCATCAATATCCACGCATGCGATGACTCACGCAAGTATCCCGCCCACTTGCTCTCGTCACCTCTCGCCTCTTCCCACATCATGCACAGTATGAGCCCCGCCCATCCATCCCCTAAGCTCTTCCAATCCTCATCGCCCAGAAGCGATGGAAGCGTGGACGTGCGCGTGGAGAGCAGCAATGATCGAGGGATGGCGAAGAGCTTCTCGCCCTCCTGCGTGTTGAGGTGAGATGGTGAAGGTCTGCAGACAAGCTATGACTAAGACGTACCTCAACATCGCGCAATGCTACGGCGCTCCGCCCACTCTCCGGGACATAGGATATCCCGACCGCTGTATCATCCAGCGTTCCTCCGGCAGAGGCGAACCAATGGAGAAAGTCGGCCATCCTAGACACGGCACGATGACCAGGGAAAGCGCTGGCCTAATTTTTCGGGCATCAGGGTCTGATTTCTTTTGATCACGTGGACGACGATCTTTTCATGGTCCAATGCATGCAAGTCGTACGGAATACATCTATTTCTTGCTTATTTTCGATAGACTCTGTACATACAAGCTACTCTAAGCCGCCTCCACCGCTTTCGAGTAAACCAGGCGATGTGTCGGGTATACCAGTTAACCGCCACATTGCCTACGTAGGCACGTGATTCATATGGGTCGCGGCACTCGTGGGGACCGCGTCGTCGACGCTCAGCATGCTGATTCAACGGTAACACTCACGACCCCGCTATCACTCTAACAGATCCTTACTAGTCAGATGTCAGAACTACAAGTACAAGCCGAATACCCAGGTGAGCGTGTAATCTGATGCCTTGTCGGTTGCAGCCGGCCATCACGAAAGCAAGTCATATTAAGCAGGCTACTGTCAAAAGGGTTGATTCATGGCTTGACCAGTATGGGGCCATTACGGCGGAAGTCTTAAGGAAAAGAAGCGGCGTTTAGCGGCTATTTTGGGCCTGCAGCCTGGTGTCTGCCTGGCTATCACAGAGGATTGAGCAGTAGTACTTGGTCATCCGCGAACAATTGTAGGTAACAACAAGAATGTACCTCAACAACATGTGAGGCTACAGCGCTGTGCCCACACTCCGGGATAGGAGAGTTCAATTGCTGTATTATCCAGCGTTTCGCCGATAGAGGTGAAACGATGGAGAAAGTCGGTCATTCGAGTCAGGGCACGATGGCCGGAGGGAAACGCTGGCCGGATTTTTTTGCGTATCAAGGTCTGATTTCCTCGAGAGCGCGGGCGATGATCTTCAAATGGCCGAGAGATAAAATCCGCCAGGAAGCATTTCGTTTTGCGTACTTTCTAGACAGTCTAAACAGACAATCTAGTCTAAACAGCCTACCTCGAGTCCGCCAACAGCTCCTCCAAGCATGCCCCCAGAACTGAATCATCCAGCTCGAGCGCCCCCAGCCCTCCGGCCTTCGCCAACCTGGACCCGGTGGACTGCATAACCTTCCACGCGGCGGTCTTGTGCTCGAACTTGATCTGCGCCTCGTCGAGCACTTTCCATACGCGTGGGGCTGGGTCCAGGATATCCAGCTGCGGGTTGGCACCGAGCTCCAGGACGATCTCGGCGTTCAAAGGCGCCTCGCCAAGCTCGACAAGAGCGCCATTGGGGACTAGGTTGATCGTCACATCCTTGGTGGAGCCTCCAACGGTGGCCTGCACCTTCTTGAGCGACGAGAGTGCCAGGAAACGGAAGGACCAACTGCGTTTCTTGGGCAGGCTGGAAACGCTTGTGCTCGTGATAGGGCTGACGCGGACAATGCCCCTCTTCTGGTCGAAGGTTATCGTCGTCTTCGCCCACTTGACAGTGTCGACCGTCGACCCCGTGCCATCATCTTCCATGATGTCAAACTTTCCATCCGCACCAACAACGACCAGGATCTCGAATGAACTTGGTGGGGGACAGCCGTTCTCCGGCACTGGCTGCGCATCCAGTGGGATAATAGCGCCCTCATGAGCGAGGACCGGATACCCGTCGATTGACCGATAGAGCGCCAGCTCGCGGTCGCCATCGTACACGGTGCCAGTGAAGACGTCGACATGCTTTCCCTCGGGGATGAATGCGCGCACTCGGCCGTACTTGGTTGCCTTGTCCCTCGGCGTGGTGATAGGTGCCACGGTCAGTTCCGTGCCGAAGAAGAACTGGTTCCTGTTCCGGTACGCCTCGTCCCTGCGGGGATACTTCCAATACAAGGGTTGGACGATCGGTTCCTGCTCCTTTGCCGCAAGATAGTTCATCGAGTGCAGGTACGGCATCAGTTTGTGACGCAGCCTCAGTTGCTCCTCCATCACAGTCTTTGCCTCGATCCCGTACGCCCATGGCTCCTTCGTCATAAACAGGTTGAACGTGCTGTGCAAGCGGAGGATCGGACTCCACACTCCGAGCTGCACCCAGCGCGCCGTTAACTCGTCGTCCTTGATCCCGCGGAGATGACCGCCGATATCGTGCGACCACCAGCCGTAGCCAATGTTGCTGGCCGTAAGGGTGAACTCGGGCTGGAACTCGAGCGATGCCCAGCTGATGACGGTATCTCCGGAGAAGCCGATCGGGTAGCGGTGACTTCCCGGTCCGGCATAGCGAGAGAAGGTGAGAGGGCGCTGCCCCTCACGGCCGGAGTCGAGGAAATGGAAGTGGTTGAGCATCCAGAGCGGGTCCACTCCGGGGATCTTCGTATGCTCGCCCGACTGCCAATCGATCCACCAGAAATCGACACCTTGCTTCTCGAGCTGGCGGTGAAGCACAGTGAAGTAGACATTCAAGAAGTCCTTGTTGACAATATCGAACGGGATCGGATCCCCCGTGCTCGGATCACGACCGAGCGCTTTGGCGACTGCCTCGTATGCGTCTTCGAATGCATGCACGCCTTCGTGCGGATGAATGTTGAGCGTAACCTTCAGGTTTCGCTCATGAAGCTTCTTGAGGAATGCATCCGGATCAGGGAAGAGGTCTGGATCCCAAGTGTATCCCGTCCATCCAGAGTGCGTCACCCGGGGATGCTTCACGAGATGCCAGTCCATGTCGATTACACCCACGCTGAGCGGGACACCTTCCTTCTTGAACTTGTCCATCAGCGTCAGGTACTGGTCGGCGCTGTATGGATAGTATCGGCTCCACCAGTTACCGAGCGCCCAACGTGGGAGCAGAGGCGTGTCGCCTGAGATCGCATAGAGGGCCTTGACAGCCTCCTTATAGTCGGTCCCGTATGCGAAGACGTATCCATCGATACGCTCTCCTGACCTGCGTCCACTGACCCATCCATCGGATTCGAACAACATGCTCGTGCTGTCGTCGATGACCGCCCATCCATCCCTGCTGCACACGCCCGGCCCTAGCTCGCACCGCCCATCGATGGTGTCGAGCGTCCGTGCCGTTCCGAAGAGCGTCATGCTCTGGCGGGGCTCGATGCCGTACCGCCAAAAGCTGTGGCGGTTGAGGTTCGGCCCGCGGACGTAGACGGTCAGCCCGGAGGAGGAGAAGGCGGCCTTGTTGTAGACGAGGTGGAAGCGCGAGGTGAGGATCTCGAGGTCGACATTCGGGTCTTTGCTGTCCTTGCCGAGGACACGGAACTGGGGGACGGGAAGCTTGCGCCGGATTGCGAAAGTCGAAGCGCGGTCTTCGAAGACGCCATCGGCAGCGTACTCGTAGCGCAGTACGCCTTCGGTGAGGACGGTGAACCGCCAGTGGTCGCCTTGCACGACGGCCTTGGGGTCGGCGACGGGAGAGATGTCGCGCAGTTTGTAGTGCTCCATGTTGCCACTCTCCTGCAAGCAGTATGAGAACAAGAGGATGAAGTAGATGAAGTAGGAGCAGCGTACTCACCTCGCTATATGAGTGCGGGTTGCACAGACCGGTACCGGCAATGCGGGGTGCATGGTCTATTTAGGGCCCGCTCCTGATGACCTGCGGCGCTCGGGGCAGTTTCGGTCGGTGACTCGGTCCGATTGTTCTGCATTATACAAATGAGACACAGCGGTACTCGGGGATGCCGCTGCCTGGCCGGTCATTCCTGGCAGCTGACCGGCGTGATCACGTCGGCATGCGGTCCCCGGCCGTCGGGGTGATGTCACGGCGAAGCAAGGCGCTCTGGACCCCTGCAGGCTTTAAAGCCTCTCAGGGTGTCACGTGCATACACGTGGGCGGGGTTCTCGACGCGTCCAACTCGCAGGTCATCTGGCAGAGCGCCGATCGCCACTGTTCATTGTCCTGTTTTCAACTCGTTCGACATCAACGACCGCGTTATAGCGCGTAGATGCCTCCTGCTATCCCGGATAAGATCAATGTACGCATACACCTAACATATATACTGACTCGCTGACAACAATACAGTGCACAACACCCGCCGAACTCGAGCGCGAACTGCGCGAGATCCGTGCCGTCCTCGCCCTGCCAGAGACCGAGGACAACTGGGAGAAGCTAGCACGGGAACTGCAGAGATATGCGTCTATTGTTCGAGGCGGAGCGGCCAAGGTCGAGCCGGAGTTTGGGAAGGCGCTCAAGGAGTTGAGCAGGGCTATCACGGCTGCGGTGCGTCTATCGACTCGCGGAATCCACAAATGCTTACTGACCTCATAGATGTGCTCCGAGCGAACGAGGCTCTCTGGGACCGCATGCGATCTCCTGGCCACAATTGCGCCTCGTATGGGAGACAAATTCGACGCGGTCCTCCCGCTGTTCTTCCCCGAGGTGCTCAAGCTCTGTTCGCGCACAAACAAGCTCTTCATCGCCCGCGCGCAGAAGACGCTTGCGGTGATCATCACGCACACGAAGCTCGCGGGCGTTTTCCCCTTCCTGCGCGAAGCGGTGAAGGACAAGAGCCATACGCTGCGGATCTCGGCTATAGAGATGACGCTGCAGTGCATGAAGGAGTATGAGGCGAGGATCCTCAGGGCCAAGGTAGACGATATTGAGAGCATCCTACGCTCGACGGCGACGGATCCGAACCCCGAGGCCAGGAAGCTGTCAAAGCAGCTGTTTGAGCTCTACAAGAAGCAGTTCCCGGATCGTGTCGAAGAGTGCGTACACTTACGTTGACGGTCTGAGCAGTAAACTGATAGCCTTGCAGTTTCAGCGATCCTCTGACTCCGATCACCAAGCGCTACCTTGACATCGCACCGCGGGACAAATCAGCTGCGGCGTCGAAACCTGCACAGTCAAAATCCAACAAAGGCCCCGCTCCCTCAACCAAGCCTCGACCGGACTTCTCAGCATCCACATCTGCCGCTCCACACGAGCCCGGCCCCAGCCGACCCGCACACGGCCGGAGCGCGAGCACTACCGTCCTAGGGCAACCCGTGCGGCCCAAGTTAGTGGCCTCCCAGACCGAACGGCCAGCCAAGACCGAACCTGCCGTCTCTCTGGCGAAATCCGTCAGCGCGGCTATTCAGCGACCCCGTGCACCATCAGCGTCGAGCAGCTCCTCCTCCCGTCCCACGTCCGCGCTCGCCCATGCTCCACCTCCCAGGCCGGCATCCGTCCTCGCCTCCGTCTCAGCGAGACCCGTTAAGCCCTTCGCGCCTTCCCGCTCTGTCTCCGAGTCCTCCAAGCCCCAGCGGCAGCCTGGGGAATCTTCCAAGCCTGCACCGACGGCCGTATCAAGAGGCTTCATGCGCCCTACTGCGAGCTCGACGAGTGCACAGCGCTCAGTGTCCAGCTCTGCGGTGCCCACCACAACCGCATCAACCACGTCCTCAGCTCCCTCTCGCCCTCCCATCACTCGTCCTCCAACAGCCACAGCGGCTCTTCTGTCCGTCTCCGCATCACGCCGACCCGTCGCACCTCCCGAGTCAGCCAAAGGTTCGGCAGCGGCCAAAGTCCTTGGAGGAGGGGCGAAGCGCGTCCTCTCCGCGCAGGGCAAGGCGCCGACGGCTGCTGTCTTGGCGCAGGCGATTAGGAAGAACGGGTTTGTACCCAAGCGGGCGGCGGCGTCAAAGCTCTCGCCGGACCTGGAGGAGATCCTGAAGGAAGCCGAGGAGGAGAGCAGAGCCTCCTCGCCTGCCGTTGTGGGCGTTGTGCCAGAACTGGCTGAAGCAGCGGTCTTGTCTCCGCATTCTGAGGCGATGCAAGCGATTCTGGAAGACGAACAGCCTCAACCAGACGACGCGAAGGCAAATGACGAGCTGTCTATTGAAGATCTCGTTGTGGTGCGCCCTGTCGAGAACGAGGATGCCGCACCCACGGCGACAGAGCAAGTGACTGCTACCGAACAGACGCCAGTCGAGATTATTCCTGAGGTTGATGTTCTTGAGGCCAACAAGGAAGTTGCGTCGTCCACCTCAATCGCGGAACCCCAGATCGAGGCTGCTCCTGCCGTACCAGTGCCTGCTGTCCAATCTGTGGTGGAAGTCGATCTTGCAAAGACTGTCAGGCATGACCCGTCACCCGTTACGTACCATCGTCGACACGTTCACCACGCTATGCCAGCAACCGCGGAGGAAGACGCCGCCCGAGCTGCTCGTCATGAAGAGAAGCGCCGCGCGTTCGAGGCGCTCTCCGCGAGAGAGCAGGACGCTATCCGACAACGGAAACGGGAGAAACGCGCCCAGCGCGCCCGCGATCGTGAAGAACAAGAACGACGCGCACAAGCGGAGCTTGAGCGTGCGGCGGCGGTTCCTCTGCCGCCTGATGACGAGAAGTCGAGGGAGCCGTCTCCCGTACCCGCACCTGACTTTGCTATCACAATGGAAGCAAGGACGGAGAGCCCGGTTGACATTCATGTTCAGATCGCGGCTGCTGTACCCCTTCCGGAGGATGCAGACGACGGCTTGCATATGGAGGAATTGCATGTCCACGTGCCGGTATCGCCATACACGGTTGCGCTTCCGATCGTGAAGATGCCCAGGTCTGCGCCCCAACCGCATGTAGACCACGAGTCTGATGCCTCCTCATCTCGGTCACATACTCCCGAAGAAGTGCATTACGTGGACGACATGCATGGACCGCGCGAGTTCGAGGATGAGAACATTGCGCTCCTTCCTGCGCCCGTCTCCGAGAAGGACCCGATCGAAAGTAAGGACATAGGGGAGGACGGGAAGCAGGGCCGTGTGGGCGCTGAGAGGGCGTTCGCTGAAGTGGACATTAACGCACTTGTTCGATAACACTGGCTTGACCTTCTTCTGTGTTACTATACCTAGTTAGTCTGTTTATAGATCCGATGTTTCTACTCTTTCCGCACAACGTTCGCACGCTCAGCATGTTGTCCGCCGTGCGCAAGGGTCCCATGCTTCTTCCCATCCTGCCCCATGTACGGATCACCAACTCATCAGAACACCTTTCGGGTCACCTGCCACCTCCTCCGCTTGCCAGGCGGTGTTGCAGATGCATCGCGCGGTCAGCAAAGTCGCCGGCCCCGACAATGATTCAATAACTACGTGAATCGGCACGACCCCGCCGACCGAAACAAGGCCGAGGGCCGACCATATCAATCCAGGCTCGAGGCCAAGGCGTTTCGAACGCGGGGAAACGATGGGGTCATTGCAAGAGTGCTCCGCGGCTGGCGATGGTGGTCTATTCGTTTGCATATATATAGGTGAGAGGTTTGCAGTGGTGTACCGGTATCCAGTCTGACGAAGACTACCCTCAGAACTGCTCGCCCAGCGAAGATGGAGCACTACAAGCTGAAGGGTGTCTCGCCCGTCGCCGACCCAGCTGCCGTCATACAAGGCGACAAATTTCGATTCACCGTCCTTACCGAAGGTGTACTTCGGTACGAATATGCTCCCGACGGTGTATTCGAAGACCGCGCCTCGACGTTCGCTGTGCGTCGCAAGCTGCCTGTTCCGCAGTTCAGAGTGCTCGGCAAGGACAGCAAGGACCCGAACGTCGACCTCGAGATCCTCACATCGCGCTTCCACCTCGTCTATGACAAAGGCCCCTTTTCAACTTCTGGTCTGACACTATACGTACGTGGGCCGCATACGAACCCGGCGAGCTTCTGGCGCTATGGGCTGCAGCCACGGGAGGAGAGCGCGTTGTACGGCACTGCGCGGACGCTGGACATGGTGGACGGGCGGTGTGAACTGGGTCCGGGCGTATGCAGTAAGGATGGGTGGGCGGTGATAGACGACAGCAAGAGTATGCTGTTCGAGGCCGATGGATGGGTCAGCGGTCGTAGGTCAGGAGAGCGCATCGATGGATACGTCTTCTCTTACGGACACGACTACAAGGAGGCTGTCAAGGCTCTCTACGCGATCTCAGGCGACACGCCTCTACTCCCACGTTGGGCGCTCGGCAACTGGTGGAGCCGATACTACCCGTACAGCGCCGACCAGTACCTGGCGCTGATGGACAAGTTCAAGAAGGAAGGCATCCCGCTCAGCGTGGGTGTAATCGACATGGATTGGCATCTCGTGAAGCATCCCCGGGTTACGCACTCTGGATGGACGGGATACACTTGGGATCCAGACCTCTTCCCTGATCCAGATGCATTCCTCAAGAAGCTTCATGAGCGAAACCTGAAGGTTACGCTCAACATTCATCCGCACGAAGGCGTGCATGCATTCGAAGACGCATACGAGGCAGTCGCCAAAACGCTCGGCCGCGACCCAAGCACCGGGGATCCGATCCCCTTCGACATCGTCAACAAGGACTTCCTGAATGTATACTTCAACGTGCTTCACCGCCAGCTCGAGAAGCAAGGTGTCGATTTCTGGTGGATCGACTGGCAGTCGGGCGAGCATACGAAGCTCCCCGGAGTGGACCCGCTCTGGATGCTCAACCACTTCCATTTCCTCGACTCCGGCCGTGAGGGGCAGCGCCCTCTCACCTTCTCTCGCTATGCCGGACCGGGAAGTCACCGCTACCCAATCGGCTTCTCTGGTGATACGTTCATCAGCTGGGCATCGCTCGAGTTCCAGCCCGAGTTCACCCTTACGGCCAGCAACATTGGCTACGGCTGGTGGTCGCACGACATCGGCGGTCACCTGCGCGGGACGAAGGACGACGAGCTTACTGCACGTTGGGTGCAACTCGGAGTGTGGAGTCCGATCCTCCGCTTGCACAGCACATACAATCTGTTCATGACGAAGGAGCCGTGGGCGTACGGGATCGAAGCGAAGACGGTGATGGAGGAGCAGTTGAGGCTGCGTCACAAGCTGATGCCGTACTTGCACTCAATGAACTATCGGGCAGCGAAGGATCAGGAGCCACTTGTTCAGCCACTGTACTGGAAGCATTCGGAGCATGAAGAAGCTTACAGGAATCGCAACCAGTTCTTCTTCGGCACGGAGCTCACTGTAGCCCCCATCACCACCCCGCGCGACAAGCTTACCAAATATGGCAAAGTGCGAGCGTACGTGCCTCCCGGAAGGCATGTTGACATTTTCACCGGAACTGTGTATGACGGCGATCGCGAGCTCTATCTCTATCGCGCGCTGAACGGCTATCCTGTGCTGGCGCATGAGGGTTCCATCATCCCGCTGGATGCTGCTGATATGCCGCCCAATGGGTGTCTCCTCCCCAAGGCATTTGAAGTGATCATCGTCGTTGGTGCTGATGGCAAGTTCGATATCATGGAAGATGATGGCTCCGGTTCCGCTGTCGGAGACGTCAAATGGGCAGCAACCCCAATAATCTATAATCAAGCCAAGGGACTTATCCGCATTGGACCAGTGGCAAACAAGTCGGTCTCCGGACTTCCCAAGGCGAGGAGCTGGTCGATCCGCCTATTGGCCCTTTCGTCCCTTCGGAAGGTTAAGGTAGCCGTCTCCAAGGGGGCGCGCGACATCTCAATCCAGGCCGTTCCCAATGGGTGCCTCCTAGACATTGGCGAAGCTCCCATCGACGCCGAGATTACGATAGACCTCGGTGCAAATCCGCAGCTAGACATCCTGGACCCAGCGTCACGTGTTTGGAAGGTATTGGATGAGGCGCAGATACAGTTCGAGCACAAAACCGCGGCTTGGAAAGTCATGCAGTCCAAGTCAACTCGACTTGCCAAGGCGGGCGGGCTCGCCGCTCTGGATTTAGAACCTTCTGTCTTGGAGGCATGCTTGGAGCAGCTGCTCGCAGATTCTAGAGAAGGCAACTAATGCTTCTAGAAACGATGTATGATTCAACTTGTTGACCCATGTTACAATGATACACTTGACATGTTTAGTCTATGCGACGCTAGTTGTAGGCGGGGCAGCGAATGCCACAGGTAAGATTGGAGTTG
Source organism: Calocera cornea HHB12733 (assembly GCA_001632435.1). Taxonomy (NCBI): domain Eukaryota; kingdom Fungi; phylum Basidiomycota; class Dacrymycetes; order Dacrymycetales; family Dacrymycetaceae; genus Calocera; species Calocera cornea. Next base: position 214,729 of record KV423946.1, read on the forward strand.
ATGGAGCAGTGTTGACGGCCCTGAAGTAACCGGATGTTCCCGTCGGGCTGGTCGGGCCCACAGCCGGGGTGGGAGGTAACGAGAACTTGACGGTTTCCCATTCGGAGGGTATTTCACTCTGTCGGCGGTTGGTTTCCCTGATACTGAGGAGAAGCCGCGTACATAATATCGACTGGAGCGTCACTTGGAGGCTGGTCTGCCGGTGAGCAGATGTGGAAGAGGCAAAGAGGCTTCACGAACCAAATTCCAAGTGGCAGCAAAGGGAGCTGTGGGATGTTGTGATGAGGTGCACATTCTCACAAGCTCGTAGCAGCAGCTTACCGGTGCGAAAGCAAAAACGAACATATTGAGCAAGGCCAGGGCTGACCGTCGCCGTTAGGACTCGCACCGTATAATGATGGCAAAAAAAGTATACCTAAGGCCACTGCGTAGTATCCCAATCCTGAATCGCAATGATCAATTGTGACTTTGCGGGGAACGGAAATGTGCGTACCATGCTGTATGAGTGTTGCCAACATCGGGCTGATACCATGATTGATTGATCCCAGATTCAGCGCTTTCTTGACAGTCAATACAAAGATGACTAGGGGAGGCTTGATCAGATATCCGCATAGAAGCCAAAGCAGACCGATAGTCACCTGTCTCGTAACACACGGAAGGGACGTATGCAGCCCACAGATGCTTCTCGCTCTCCATGATCAAACATCCATAGGGTATTAGAGGAAAGTTCGGTAATGCTAAGGGACGCTGTCAGGAACTGAAGCGCTGGCCCCACACCAGTACTTGCCGGTTGATTTTCCCAGCTCTAATCCGACGAGAACGCCTGAGACAGCGAGTGAGATCTGGAGTGGGTTTGAGAAGCAGTTGGGAGCGTCATGCAGGGAAGAGTCGCACCAGGTAGCCGCCGCATAGTCCATACAAGGCTCGCTTCTCGCCTCCCCAGATCGCCCAAGTCCTGGCGGCCAAGATCGCTGGAAACCACATCTAATGAGCAACTTATTTGAAGGGGTTTTTGGGACTGACCTTGATTGAAGGCAACGCAAAGCGTGAATGAAGTACCCACTAGTGGGTCCCATACGGTACAGCTGGATGTGAGGTAAGAGATTGTTTCGCGAGAGGAAATTGACAGACGGACAACTGGGCGTTGGTCAGCAAATGTTTAGCGTTCACGAATGAAATGAGAGCAAGCTCACGTCTTTAGAGGGCATATACACCATGAACCCGGCGAGCTCAAAGCCGAGGGCTATTGGTGGACTGTAGCGGTTCTGTTGTTCGGCATGAGTCTATCCTTCAACATGGCAGTGGTGATATATACCAGGAGGAAGAGTATCTTCCCTGTTCCCCACTTGGCCCTCCATACCAGGTCGACCTGATCTCCCGGTTAGACGATGTGATAGGGTTGGGATTGCGCATACTTCTTTGGACACCGTGAGGAGGTATTCTGTACTTGGCGTGAGTTGTATACTCAGACCGCGCACAACAAGGACGAACCATAAGCAAGAAGAGCGAGACTGGAAACTTCGGCAAATGTCAGCCGCAGAGTATGCGACGTGGGAAGTTACGTACCAAGGGTGTACTGTTATGGGCGTCAGTGAATGAGATGAGGCGGAGAAATGGAATTCTCACATAAACTGCGTGCCTCTCCCCGAGCATTGGGACGAGCATGGAGAGCAACTGGTCTAAAGATTGTCCGGCGGTAGGATCGGTCGACATTATGTGCGGTCTATGGGTGTAGGTGTTCTATGGGTCAACACTGTCGAAGTGAGCGAAGTGTGCTGAAATATAGGTGCAGGCGTGTGGTCAAGGCCGCAGACTTCGAGGCTATCCGAGCCAGGTATGCATGGGGCGGCAGCGGGCGTCCATGCAGATGACAATCCGAAGGTGCTCAGCAATGATGACAAGGTTCGGGACGGCATGCGACTGCGGCATCGTTACTGCAGTTGGTCCGACACTAATGTATATTCCGCCGGGCTTGGTGGCTGGTCATTCTCGTCTGATCCGGATGCCGAGCAGTGACACGTCGATCGCGCAGGTACATACTGGGTGCGATCATGATATCTGGGCTTGAGAGGCGTCGGGAATACAATACGATGCAAAGGGCAGTTCCGATCTGCGTTCGAGACAGGCTGAGGGGAGCTAATAAGTAGGCGGTGATGGCCCTCCCTAACCACAAACTCCGGACGCGAGACGTCAGCCTCCGCGGTGCGGTTGCCATCGAGGTTTCGGACTCATTTTTCAGTTAGCGCGACCGTTTCCTGCACCTAGCCGCTGAGTGTTCTGCCCCTGTATAACTGCTAAGTATTGCATTCGACAACATGATATGTCACGCATTTATTGTCAACGATACAGGGACTCGGAACCTCTGTACCCTGCGTTCTCCCCCTTTCATTCCTAGACATGATTACACGTTCAGCTCCACCGCCTGTGCGCCCGAAATGACGCTCTGATACGGCTCGAGCGCCGGCTGCACCCACTCAGCCAAGAACTCGTCCACCTGCTCCGGCGCCCTTCCCACAAACGTGCCGGCATCGAGAAGCCCGTCGAGCTCCGGCAAGACCGGCGCAAAGTACGGGTCTTTCCGCACTCGCTCCACTAGATCGTTCTGCCCTCCTTCGTCTTTCACCACCTTGGCGGCCTGGTGCGACAGAACACGGATGGCTTCGTGGCACTCTTGCCGGTCCGCACCGTGCCTCTCCACCATAGCCATAATTATATTCTCGGTTGCCATGAAGGGCAGTTCTTGTGCGATGCGAGAGGCAATCACCATAGGATAGACAACGAGGCCCTCGGAGATGTTCTGAAGCGTGCTGAGCAAGATGTCGGTCGTCAGGAACGCTTCCGGTATCGTTATCCGGCGGTTGGCACTATGATCGCCGTCAGCCGGCTCAGCCCCTGCCTTCCGAAACATTCGACACTTACCTATCGTCCAATGTCCGCTCGAACCACTGCGTGCCCGCCGTGGTAAGCGTGTTGTTCTGCAACGCCCAGAGATGCCTCGCCAACGAGCACACGCGCTCGCAGCGCATCGGGTTCCGCTTGTATGCCATCGCGCTGCTCCCGATCTGGTCCTTCTCGAACGGCTCCTCGACCTCTTTCAGGTGCGCGAGGAGCCGGATATCGGTGGCAATCTTGTGCGCAGTCGCGCCAAACGAGGCGAGCGGCGCAATGACCTGAACGTCGATCTTGCGCGAGTAGGTCTGGCCGGAGACGGGGTATGCATAGCTGAATCCCATGAGCTCGGTCACGCGCTTGTCGAGCGCCTTGACCTAAGGAATCCTGAGCATGTGCTAGCCCACGGGGCAGTGCGTGGTACGGACCTTCTCATGATCCCCGTGGAACAGGGCCAGGAAGCTCGCCTGCGTCCCGGTAGTGCCCTTGACACCCCTGAAGCCGAGGTCGTCCCTCGCTCGCTGGATAGCCTGCAGGTCCCAGAGCAGTTCCTATGCCGCACATGAGCATCCCTCACTCAAGTGTCAAATGGAACATACCTGAATCCACAAGGTAGCCCGCTTGCCGACAGTGGTGAGCTGTGCCGGCTGGAAGTGGGTGAAGCCCAGGGTAGGAAGCGCACGGTACTGGGCTGCGAAGGCGGAGAGTCGGTGGATGACAACCGCGAGCTTGTCGAGAACGAGGTTGCAGCCATCGCGCAGGAAGATGAGGTCGGCATTACTAGACTGGCGTGAGCCAAAGATCCATCGTGACACATATATGCTCACTCGGTCACATAGCATGAAGTAGCTCCTAGACTGGGCCCACAGTCAGTATCAATCTTGGACACTTCAACGTAACAAAGCACTGGATGATCCCAGCAGCAGCAGGCGCGACCGTGCCAAAGGTATGCACATGCGCCATGACATCGTGCCGCCTCTTCTTCTCTTCCTGCGCCGCGATCTTGAACTGGTTCTCGTCCAAGAACAAGTTCAGCTTCATCTCCTGTATGGCCTCATCGGAGATATGGAGTCCGAGCTCCTTCTCGGCGATGGCCAGGTTCAGCCATAGCTTGCGCCAGGTGTGGAACCGCATCTAGACATTGTGATGAGACGGATGTTTCGACACTCAATATGGAGCGTAGGCACAGCGGGGGAGAACAGGTATGACATCTCCTTGCTGGCATAGCGACTGTATCTTCCGATCAGCACCTAATCGTTTATAGATTCATTGACAACATGCCTAGCCAGGGGCGTCTGATACGTATTGTGCTCCATTGTTAGTTCGACGTGCAGGACCAACCACCGCCGTACCGACTTCACCCGGGCGCGCAACTTTGGTGGTCCCTGAAGAACGCGCTTCAGCAACTTTTGCGCCACTAGGCGGAGGCTAATCTCACTTTCAGCCCACGCGCGCCTTTTGGTGACTGCAGACAACGAGCAGACGACCATCCCTTCATCTTCCTACACGCTCCTCTCCGTTGTAGGCCTACCAAAAGATGGCATCCACGATCGGAGTACCCATCAAGCTGCTGCACGAGTCGCTGGGCCACGTTATCTCCGTGGAGCTCAAGACTGGGCAGATGTACCGTGGGAAGCTGGCTGATGGTGCGTCTCTTCGAACTCACAGTCGAATGGTCATACTGATATTCATCTCTTCTACAGCTGAGGATTCTCTCAACATCTCATTAAAAGATATCACCGTCACTGGACGCGACGGACGCGTCTCTCAGCTCGACTCAGTCTACATCAGGGGAAGCATGATCAGGTTCTTCATTGTGCCGGATATGCTGCAGAATGCTCCCATGTATGTATATCATCCAGAGCTTTAGCATTCGATCTTTCTGACTGACGTTTTCAGGTTCAAGCGAGTAGGTCCGAACGCGATGAAGGGTCGTGGTATCGGGACGGCTCGTGGTCGTGCCACAATTATGAGGGGTGCGTCTGGTTCACCCTTTTGCGAGATCACTTTATCTTACCTAATGTGCAGCTAACGCTCGCCGTGGTCGCGGGGCACCTCAGCCGTCGCGTGGCATTCGTCGCTGATCTCGCCGCTCAGATCTTACGAGAGTAGTCTACGTGAGAGCTGTGGTGGAAGTGGGAGGCGGAGCACAGTTGGCAGGCTATCATTAGCAGACACACTTCTTCTGCGCTGTATTATCTCTCATGTCTAATACGCATGCATTGCCCCCCACTTATGAGGCCATCTGCAAGTTTGTGTCTCAGATATTCTCCATGCGCGCAAGTTCATCACAAAAACGGGGCGCGGATTGGGACCCCTTTTCAGACCCTTGTGGCTGAGTCTGCAATTGTTGTGGTCCTCGTGACCGATGGTGGGTCCCGATAAGGCTTGTGAGCCCTTGTCAGCCCACGTGGAGGGCTGGTCTGAGGTTCAGGTAAAGGGCCCAGCCGCGCAACACTTGCAGCGGATTAGATACATATAGTACTACGATTGTACCACTGTAACTAGGTTCAGGTAATGGTATTATTGGGCTATCTGGTGTATACAAAGTGTGATGAGCGCGTGCTTGGCCTTGCAAGGTCGCCATCCCGTTGCGACGGACTCTGCGCACCGG
>KV423947.1:1854-13083 GCA_001632435.1 Calocera cornea HHB12733
GTTCCCCTCTACTGTCTCTCTCTTAGGGTTACAGGCTCTTTTCCAAGAGTCTAATTGATCATCCATTAATTCTTTTCAGTGTAATATATTCTATTTTTAATGCATGAAATGTGCACTTCTACAGGTGTTAGGGTTGGGGTGTGGGGTTAGGGGTTAGCTGGATTTGCTTCCACTACTTTGCTTCCAGTGATTTGCTTCCATTGTGTGACAGACCGGACCCTTGCTTGAAGCGCGACGCGGACCGCGCCACTGTGCCACGTGCCAAAAGCACGTGGCGAAATCGTTTTGTCTTTATTATAGATTATAGATGTAATGGACTTCGCGACTTTGCTCTCCCTCTCCCCCTCCCCCTTGCCTCCCTAGCCGCGCCAACAGATGCCCCGCCCCGCCCTCACAGAGCGCACCAACCTGCCCCCCTCCCCGCCCTCATCCCTCACAGCCTACTTCCCCCGTAAGCGCCCCACACCACTCCCACAAGAGGGAGAGAACGCCCCTCCCCCTGCCGCCAAGCGCGGGGTCAAGCGCGCCCTCCGCAGGGAGCCGCGCCCGAGCGATGCCGACTATGGCGATGAGTCGGCGTTGCGGAGCAGCCCGCTCATCCGGGCGCACGACGCCCATGTGGACGTTGACATGGATGAGCCGGGGAGGAAGGAGGCGGGAGTCCCCGATGTGGGAGAAGCACACATCCCGGTCGGCAGGCGCCCCTTGGAGCGGAGATCGCTGCCTGCCTGGCCGGGGCTTATCAACGACTTGCGCTTGGGAGCGAGGCTCCTCCCGCAGGCCGGTACGCCCTTCCCCTCCTTCCCCCGTCCCCCAAGCGCCTAACATGCCCCCCTCCCCCCTCCCCCCTCCCACAGTCCCCACCCGGCCGCACCTCCTCTCCCTCCGCTCCTCGCACCACACCGACACCCTCCGCTTCCCCTCCCTCCTCCCAACGCGGGACGCGGCGATCCCCTTCTCGCTCCGCTTCACGCACGCGTCCGCAACCGGCGGCCCGCGGCTGCTCGCGACGGCCACGGAGGAGGGCGCCGTCTGTCTGGTCAGCGCGGAGAGCAGGGGCAGGTGGGACCCACGTGAGTCATTCCTTGCTGCATCTTTGCGGGGGGAGGCGCGCTGACGCACTCGTGTGCAGTGCCCCAGTGGACCACGCTCACCCCGCACGAGAACGCCATCTTCGCACTGGCCTTCTCGGAGGACGACAAGCTGCTCGTGCGCACCTCCTTTCCCTCCTGCATATCCAGAGCAGAGACTCACCAGCCGGGTATCATGTGACTTAGGCCACCGCCTCGGGCGACAGGACGTGCGTGCTCACGGACGTCGAGCGCCAACAGACCGTAGTGACGCTCGAGGGCCACACGGGCAGCGTCAGGCGCGTGGCGTGGGATCCGAGCAACCCGCGTACATCCCCCTTCCCTTCCCTTCCACAGCCCCCTCTATCCCCATCTACAAATATAGTTCACCACTAACAGCCCTGCAGAGCTCTTAGCAACCGCAGCAAGGGACGGCTCCTTCCGCCTGTGGGACGCGCGCGCCCCGGCGGGCGAGGCGTGCACGCTCGAGGTGAGGGAGGCGCATGCCCTTCCGCCTGCGGGACGCAAGAGCCGGGCTCGGGGCGCGGGGAGGAAGTGCGCGGGCCTGGCGAAGCAGAGCGTCACTGGGCTGGTGTACGCCCCGGGGAGGGAGGGGTGTGTGATCACGAGCGGGAGTGCGGACGGGTGCGTGCCTTCACACTCTCCTTCGCTTCTCGATGCGACGGGACAGTGCTGACGGGTGCCTAATGCCTCTCGCAGCGTGCTCAAGCTCTGGGACGTCCGGTCCCCCTTCGCCCCCGCCGAGCTCTCCCCCGACCCGACGCCCCTCACCTCCCCGACCCGCCGCGCACGGGGGATAATCACCCTCGCGCACTCCCCCAGCAGCTCCCTCCTCCTCGCCCTCTCCGCATCAAGCACCATCCACGCCTACTCCGCCCTCTCCCTCTCCGCCCCCGCCCCCGCCTCCGCCGCGCACGCGCTGACACACGAACGGTTCAGCGCGGGCAGCTTCTACGTGGGCATGGAGTGCAGCCCGGGCGGACGGTACCTGGCCGCGGGCAGCGCGGGCGGCGTGGCGGTGGTGTGGGATGTCATGGCCGGCCTGGCGCACCGTGCTCCAGCAGCCGGCGCAGAACTGGGTCGTATACCCGGCCGGGGCGCTCAAGGCCCTGCCAACCAGGGCCAAGGAACCGGAGCGGCAAGCGCACGCACCGGCACCGGCACCGGCACCGGCACCGGCGTGCTCCTCCCTGGCCACGCGGAGAACAAAGAGTGCGCGGCGGTCGCGTGGGCGAACGAGGACGTGCTCGCTACCGCGGGGGATGACGGGCTTGTGAGGATCTGGCGGGCTGGGCCGCAGGAGGAGCAGGCGGAATGGTGGGGCGTTCGGGCGGGGTGAAGTGCTGCTGGGGCGCTTGTGGCCTGTGTGCCACGCGCTAGATGCGGTCGACGGCCGGAGCGCCCGAGGGAGGGGCAGAGCGCTGCCCCCTTGTACAGTAATTATATGCATCCCCTATCCCTGTGGTATTTCGTGCGTAATGGCAGTGGACAGGTCACAGCATACAGTAGCTTACAACAAGTGGGTGAACGGGGGTCGCGGTTCGCGGTTCGCGGTGTTTATGTGTGTGTATGTGTGTGTGAAAAGGGGGTATACATCTCGGGATCGCGTAGTTCCGTCCTCCTCTCCTTCCCACTCAGCCGGGGGGGGGGGGGGGGGGGGGGGGGGGGGTCGGTCCCCACGCCCTGCACCTTCCTCCCGACTCCGGTACGCAGTCGGGGTCGCCGTCGGCCAGGGCCAACTACGGAAAATCGAGCATCCTCTCGGGCTGGGCGATCTTGTCCTCCAGCGGCCCGCGCCAGCGCTGCCGCACGGCGGGGTGGAGCAGCTGCTCGCGCTCGATCCGCGCCCAGTCTATCGGGCAGTAGTTCGGGTGATACGGCAGGTAGATCGCGAGGGCTTGCTGTGCCCGGCAGCCGCGGCTCAGCATACTGCCCACAACGGGAGGAGGGAGAGGGGGAGAGGGGGACGCACGATACTCAGCAGCTTGGCCATGAGCTCGCACTTGCTCCGCAGCCCGGCCGGCGCCCGCTCGTCCCCCGCAACGCCCCTGGCGACCCAGAGCGCGTTGGCGAGGTCGGCACAGTCCTGCGCTGGCGGGCCGGGCGTGAGCGCGTTCCGCACCCTCGCCGCGCGCGGGGGGACGGCGCGCAGCGACAGGCTGAGGCGGGCGACGCACGCGTGCGTCGCCCACTCCCCCGCGGAGGGCGACTCCTCGCACCGCACGCAGAGGTAGTACACGCCGATGTCGTCCGAGACGCGCTGCTCCCACGTGCGCAGCGCCGTGTCGTGCCAGAGGGCGACCGGGTCGGCGGTGTCGATCCCGAGGGCGTGGGCGCGCCGCAGGTAGGCCAGCATGGAGCTCTCGTTAAGGAGGTCGATGGTGTAGTGCTCGACTTGTCCGAACTCGCTCTCGGACGCCGGAGGAGTCTGCCCATTCTCAGCCATCGGCGCAGAGCCAGATCCACTGGGCGATAAGAAAACAGGGATCGCCCTCTGAAGGCCCGGCACCAGGGGTGCCCACCTCCCGCATTTAAGATGGGATCAGCCATTCCTGCCGGCCGCGATGCTCATCTCCCGGGTCCCCGGTCGACGACGGAGCCTGCGCTTGCCATCTGAGTCGGGGGAGAGGGGCGCCACGGGTGCGGCCAATGTGTCGGTCTCGGACGGCGCCAATCGAGTAATAACCTCGGATGATGCCATCTGCCCCGAGTTGTGGACAGCTCCATCCAGTTATAGCGCCAAGAAGCCGTGTTTCCATTTGTTGGCGTCCCTGAGACATTCATTGTTTGCGTCGGCAGGACATCGCCGCGAGTTACTACCCCGCGCTGTTGCCGCACAGAATCAATCTGATGCAGCATGCACAGCTCGGTTGCTGCAAGCGTTTAGCAGCACCCATAAAGGCCCACGTTGCCCAGAGTTTCTTGTAGCCTCCTCGCCGAATGCATTGCTGCGGGTGATCCGTGGGCGTGACACTTACCAAAGTGTCAGGACCGGGATGGTGACCGGTTTGTGCGGGATCAGGCGGCAACCCGTCGTCTTCTTTCGCCGTATTTTTCACAAGCTCGAGAGCAAACGCTTATCAGATGCCCCTCAAACCTTGATGTCGTTCCTCAAACGTTCGCTCAAAAGCCAGACTATTCCCTTAAATTGACCGAATAATCGCCAGGAAGTTTAATCGTGGTCGAGGCAAAAGGCAAAATATACAAGGCAACTTTGCTTTTGCTTCTATCGGCACCGCACTTCGCACTCCGCTCTGTCTCCGTGGCAAATCCCGACGCACGCCGCTCGGCACGAGCTTGAGCACCGCAAACGGAACAACCTGCGTGGCGAGCTCGAGAGCGGCCTTGAGACAATCTCTGGGTAACGTCGGGCCATCGCCCTTCTTAACTCTCAATGGCCGCCGTGCTCAAGAGTACAGGGCACTCCAGGCTGGTTTTGGCACCCACATCATCTCCAGACACATGCTCTAGCGCAGCTCCGTTAGCCAAAATTTCCAGGTCACATGTGAATCACTGCTAGGATGTTCGAAGACTTGGACCATGGGAGTCTTCGGTTCCGGTTGCTATGGGAGGCGGAGGGCTAAGAATCTATCACGCATTATACATCCGTATTAGTATACAGGAGAGCCCCAGCCAGAGGTGTCTGGCGCATCTTCCGGGACAAGCGAAATTATGCGTCGAGCTATGTTACTCAGAATACCCGAATGACTTTCAACGAGCTGATGTTCTCCCAGTGCCCGGAGAGGAGATGACCGACTGCAGCCCAGGAGCGGTGCTCAAGCAAAACTTCGAAACAGCCAGAAGAAATGTCATCAGGTGAGCAAGTCTCCAGAACGCTTATCATTGTATCCCAGTTGATCTTGTCATCTTTGATATTCTCAAAGATGAGAAGCGACCATTCGCACTCTGACCATTCGTTCCTTTCGGCCGTTTCGATGCTGTTGACCACTTTCATTGCAGAAAGACATTCGTCCCTACTGACCGGCGAGGTTCGGACTGGTTGGAGTGCCTTTGATAGCACGATTCTCGTGCAGTTCATCATCGATAGCCATGAAGCGAGCAACTCGGGTTCCATCTTCGGATGCGGGAAGGATGAAATTGACACGGGCCTCGCTGTCGGTCCAAAGAAGAGTACCGTTGTTGATGACGTCAGGGCGCGAGTGCTCCAAGATCGCGAGACATATCTGGAAGGGCTCAAGACGCATACACAGAAGCGCATCTGAGTTGGTAGGGACGCGTGCGGAGACCATACTTTTGATACAGAGCTTTCAGCTCGACTTGGAGGGGTGAGAGGGTGTGCCGCTGCAAGCTCCCCAACGTCTGGTTGTTTACAGGCTGCAGATACTGGCCCCATCTATGGCCGTCACCTGGACTCGTTTGACATGGCGAGTGGTTGCGGCTTCCAACAGTGCTGCTCCGTGTTCGAGGCGTCCCAAGTGTCCCCAAGCCTTGCATTGGGCCAGATTGAAGCCATTTGGTCTGTAGAGCGGCTCCGCTTCGCGCACTTTGACGAGCACACTGCTCCCAATTACTATATATCGTCGCATCGCCTGGATCAGTACACGATATACAGTTCTTTGGTGAGTGACATGACCAATCGACCCACTGCCGAACAAGGCATCGTTACAAACGGGTAGTCACTGGGGTTCGTCACGTGCCACGTCGCACCCTCCACCACATGCATCCCCTTCAGTACAAGCATTCACATCAGCTTGAGTAGCGCGCCGCGGCCTTTACCAAGCCGGGTACGCATGCCAACATCTGCTCTCGACATTCGGTCGTCATGACGCCCAAGCGGGGAGCAATAATCGGCACGACGGCATTCCAGTTGATACATTTTTTTTCGTCGAACTCCTTCAATAGACGCGCTGTCCAGAGCCAAGATTCTTCGGTCGTGATATCGCGTCGAACGCCGTTGACTTTGCCGTTAGCCGTTGTTGTCTCCCAGTACTCGACCGATCGAGTACTGATTGCATGCCAGGCCGTGATTGACATGTCTGGAGGATAGGTGCTTGTCATGTTGAGGATCCATTTTCCGTCTCCAGGGCGTTGCTGCGCAATGAAGTATGTGCCTGCGGAATGTGTCACGGCACAGAACACCATGCCGAGGTTGGTATAAGGTATGTTGTCCACAGTGCGATTGTAGATTGCGATATAGAGTGTGTTGGGTATGAATGGCAGGTGTGCGATCTCGGTAGGGACGGCGGTCATGGCTGATTGTCCTGCACCGTGAGTCAGAGGCTAGGTACGCGCCACCGTCAATGACGGTACGTACATATACCTTATATCTGTCTGAGCATGTTCAGCAGTCAAACAAGTACAGCCCTCTCTTCGCGAGTGGGAGTTGACCGTCCCCGTTTGAAGGTCGACAACCCCTTTGTCCAAGCCTGGGTTCGCCGCGGCGTTAGGGAGGCGAGGCTGACACGCGTACGCCATGCGTGTTCGCGTCCCCTTCTCAGGGCTCGGGCTTCCGTAATGCCCGTCGACCGCCGTTCGCCACATGCAGGACATTGTATCGATCGCCGATCTGTTTCGCTGTTCGCGCATTGCCGAATCTTCCTGTGCAAGTGACTAATTGTGGACAATGGAATCCGGACCGCCATTCTCAAAGCACTATCCATGTTATCGGTACAAACTAAATGTATGGTTACAGCGTGCCCAGAGCCCCCAAAACGCAGCATTCAAGCAGTAGGATAAATGAAAGGGAGAAGACGAGATACGCTATAGCAGGAAAATATCGTTGACTGGTGTTTTTAGCCTAATCATGGAAGCGAGTTGACGCAGATATAAATCGCAGAACCTACTGATACAGTGCGAGAAGTGCAAAGAAGGAAACGAAGTGGATGAGTCCGAAATCTATGCTCGGATAGTCGGTGAACTTTTAAGGGTCGTAGATGACTGTGATGGCGGTGTCTGTGACGCTGCAATGGCGGCTTTCTTCTTTCTGATGCTACGGGCGAGCGTGACCATAGCCCGGAGGTCCTTTTCCAGAACTGGTTTTGTCAGGACACTGGAAGCCACCGAGTTAGTCCCGACTTGGCACAAAGGCGACGGAAACTTACCGATCAACGCCCGCGTCCAGATACTCCTGCTGATCTTCCGCCAGTGCGTTACCAGTGACGCCAACAACGAACGTATGCTTTCCGAGCTCGCGAAGCTTGTACACGACTTGGACGCCAGAGTAGAAGGGCATCTGGTTGTCCAGGAAAACGACGCCGTATTTGTGCTCGTCGACAATCTCTTCATTTGGTTCTTCGGCAGGCGGCGTTGGAATCGCATGACCCGCGTAGAATGGATCGGCTCGTAATGTGCGCGCGGCCGCATTGGGCCCAAGCAACATGTTGAGCGCGATCGCACCGTCTTCCGCCACGTCCGCGACACAGCCTAAGCGAGTGAGCATCCGCGCCATGAGACGTCGCGTAAGATGGTCGTCGTCCACCACGAGCACTGGCAGAGGATCTTCCGCCGGCGGTGAGGGCTGTGGCGGTGATCGCGTAGGGTTCCCTAGCGGGGGCTCGCTAGGCGAGTCGTGTGGAGTGGGCAGAGACGCAGGGAAGTTTGGCTTTCTGGGCGATGTGTTCGGTACCGCCTCGCCGTCGCTCCGGGAAACTTGAGGAAGCAAGGGTGCGAATGACTGCCCTGAGAACGCTTCGGACATGTTCGGGGACGGCTCGCCCGAGCGGATCGTGGATGGTGACGAGACGACGCGACGGGATGTCAGCTCAACCATTCCGTCGTGTTCAAGTATGGTCTTCATAGCCGAGTCTGAAGAGAATTCAGGAGTCTGGGACTTGCGCTAAAGAGGAAGGAACCGTACCGTCACTCAAGGGCGTATCCAGGAGCCCAGACTTGGAGCCGGTTGTGCTGGGTGTGGCGCCCTCCACCGCCCTAGCGTCGATGACGCCCGTCTGCGGCAGGGGGATCCTCATCCCGCTCACGTTCGACGGCACGGTGAAGACGGCGGAGCTCCCGTTCCTGTTGTCGGAGTCATTGAATAACATGGACGGGCTCATCATGCCCGCGTCCTCGAGCTCCTGCCGCTCCATGAGCGGGACGACAGCCTCCTTCCCGACGCCGAGGGCGATCTCGACCCAAAAGGTGCTCCCACGGCCGTGCTTGCTTCGTACGCCTAGTCGGCCGCCGGAGAGCTTGACGATGTGGCGGACGAGGGCGAGACCGAGGCCGGTGCCTTTCCCCCCCTGATATCTCCCGATCTCGGTTTGCACATACGGACTTGCGTTCCCATCAGCCACCGTCTGACTATCGGGAAGGATCAGACGCACCTGAACAGCTGGTTCGCCATGATGTCCCTGGGGCGGATGCCCACGCCCGTGTCCTCGACCTCGATCCTGACGACAATACTGTCCTGCCCCGCGGGCCTGCCCTTCCACTTCCACGGACTGGCCGCGCTCGCCCCGCTGTCCGCGCCATCCCCGCTCATCTCCGTGTCCGCGCTGCTCCTCTTCCCGCCCGCCGAGTCGTCCTCGCTCTTCCTCGGGCCTTCCCAGCGCTTGACGAGGGAGGTACGCACGCAGACTTTGCCCCCCGAGGCAGTGAACTTGCACGCGTTGCTCGTGAGGTTCGTAACCAGCTGCCGGAGCCGCATCTCGTCCCCCAGCACCCAGCCCTCGCAGTCCCCCGGGAGGGGGAGGGACAGCCCCGTCTCCTCGGAGGCAGCGCGGTTCGCCTCGTCGTCGATGCGCTTGTCCAGGAGGGTTGTGACGGTGAGCCCGCGCGCCTGGGCGGCCAGCTCGAGCGGGATGAGCATCGTGCGGATGACGTTGTGGAAGCAGAAGGGGGAGGAGATGGACTCGAACCGGCCCGAGTCCATCCGGTTGAAGTCGAGCACGTCGTTCAGCACTGCAGGGACGTCAGCCTCCCATGCACATCGTGTGTATCAGTCATGCACCCACCCTTGGACATCATGTTGAGACTGCCCTCCAGCGCGCCAAACTCGATATCGTCCTTCCCCCTCCAGCTCAAGATATCCGGGGCCAAGTTCTGCACGGCGAGCAAGGCCGTATTGAGCGGCACGCGGACCTCGTGGAATATATACGAGACAAAGCGCTTCTTGCTGTCGCTCGCGCGGCGCTCGAGGTCCTGCGCTTTCTCCGTGACCTTGAACTGCGCCTTGAGCTGCTCGCGCAGGATGAAGATGCGGCGCTCGGCCGTCTCGCGCATGTAGTGCACGTAGATGAGGAAGGCTTGGAAGACGATGAAGTTGACGACGTCTGCGAGCGGGCCGTCAGCCGCGGTCCACTGTCTCCCGCTCCCGCCACGCAGGCCAGGAGCCAGGGCTTGGGAGAAAAAGAGACGTACTGCGGACCCAGCTCGACCGATCAGGCAGGATCAGGATGCACATCAGTACAAAGTACGACACGGCGCCGAAGGCTGCCCAGAACCGGTGCTGCCCGAGGGCGAAGAGCGCGAGCACCGGCAGAGCTGTGGCGAAGCTGCGGAGCAAGGAGCGTGGTCAGCAGCATGTTCACCGAGGTGCGTCGGAGGAAAGGGAGGAGTGGGGACATAGGAGGCGCGGGAAGGGTAGAGAGACAGGGACGCCACCGCGGAGGATGAGGCGAGCGTAACTCACTAGAAGGTGGACAAAAAGTCCTTATTCCCACAGGCGGGATGATCGGGCGTCTCATAATACCCGCATGCCCACATGTCCCAGATGCTGAACCAGCTCCAGCACCACGTGGCGACGAGCAGGACGGGCTGGTAGACGCGCTGGAGGCGCTGGGCCCAGCGGAACTTTGGCGCGTTGAAGAGGACCATTGCGCACACTGGGATGGTGACGACGGGGGCGATGCCGAAGTAGGTGATCTTGTTGTAGAGGTTTAGCGGGCGCGGGATGAGCGAGATGGCCAGGATGGTGTTGAGGACGTAGAAGAGGGAGGCGGTGAAGGCGAGCTGCTTGGACGTGTACCACCACTGCGCAGCGCAACACCGTCCCGAAAGAACACAGAAGCACGTCAGCACTTTCCCAGCACGAGTGATAGATAGCACCCCGACAGGGGCAGCAATTGCAAGGTGGAAAGGCACTCACATCCCGGCGGTACGACTCCTCCTGCTCCCTGCTCCAAAAGCTCAAGTCGAAGAACCTCAGCACGGCCGGCCAGACCGTGCGGGCGACCCAGCCGACGAGGCCGCCAAGGCTGCCCACCCACCAGAGCACGGCCGTGAGCGCGTCGGGCGGCTTGCGGGGCACGGGGCTGCGCGGCGGGGGCGGGTAGAAGAGGGTTTCTTCCACGTCGAGCTGCTGCGCTGCGCCGATGCCTGTGCGCAGCGCTTGCTCGGGGCTGGGGGCGCCGGTCCCCGGGGGAGCAGAGCGGAGGGGGAGCGACCCGTCCACGACGACCTCGTCCACGCTGTCCGTACTGCTCTGGTACACCTTCCCCCTCCACCGCACCTCCTCCCCGCCCGCCCCATCCGCTCCACCAGCAGGGACCGTAGACGGGTACGGGTAGTTGCCCCCTCCCGCGGCCCCGAAGCCCAGCCCGACCGCCTCCTCAGCATCGAGCTCCCTCTGCCCCGGCAAGCTAGCCCCAACCCCATTATGCGTCAGCGCAGCGAGGAAGGCGGCGTCATCTGCATCCCCGGCGCCCCACCGGCCCGCCCCACCGCCTCCCACGCCCCCTCCACCGTTGAGACCGCCGGAAGCGGACGAAGGATGCGACTGGGACTGCGAGTGCGACGCCAGCACGCTGTCGTACAGCCCCTCGTCCTCAGGCGCGGGGTTGGCGATCGCGGCGCGCAAGCGGGCTAAGCGTGCGCGCCAGCGGCTCGTGAGCGCCAGCCCGGAGGGCGGGCGCGTGGGGTCGTGGTCGGCAGAGGTGCTGAGGGAGGAGAGCGGGTACGAGTCGACGATGACCGCCTCCCCGTCGTCCTGGCCCACCTTCAGGTGCGAGATGGACATGCTGCCGTTCGTGCCTGTCCTGGGGAGGCCGAAGCTCGGTGCTGGCCTGAGCTGCTGGCTTGTGCGCGGGCGGAGCTGGGAGAGCGGGGTGGCGCCGAGGATGGGTGCGTGGGCGAGGTCTGGGCGGGCGGGGGGAGAGAGGGAGGGCGCGGTGTTCGGCCTTGATGGGTGCCTGGAGCCTGGGCGGGAGCGGGGCGGTTGGGGTTGGGGCTGGGGCTGGGA